>PVJH01015129.1:0-54662 GCA_004026705.1 Nesogale talazaci
CTGCTGCTGCTGCTGCGAAGTGCCTTGGATTCGATTCAGCCCACCGTGACTGTGCACAAGACAATGCAGCCCTGCCTGCTTCTGCACCGTCTTCTCCACTGTTCCTGTGCTTGAGCCCAGCCTGGCAGACACTGTGTCAATGCATCCCATTGAGGGCCTTTCTCACCATCGTTGTCATTAGAAGTAAATCATTTTGCAAAATAATTTGATATATTTTCTTTTACTTATCAATTTAAGGGTGCTACAACTTGGTGCCAAGACTCTGCCGCATTGTCATAAGCATTTTTACCTACTCTGTCTAAATTAGCCACTTACCCATAATGCAAAAATATTTTTGTCCTAAAATATAAATAAATCTTCCTAATAATTTCTAAAATTAAAAACTAGCTTAGTTTTTGATATTACATATGTTGGTGCTTCATTTAAAAAAACTGATGTTCTCACACATATAGTAAGGGTGGTTGATAAGGACATATTATTAAAGGACTATTGTCTTGTTACAGTTAAACAAGTCTCTGCAAAAAAAAAAAAGCAGTGGCAGAAAAGTCTAATATCTAGAATTCTAAACACAATCCAAAAATATACTAATTTGATACATGTTGAGGAATGACAGTAGGAAAATATTAGAAGTCAATTTTCCATAATTAGGCCATAATATTCCCTTACGAACAGAAAATTTTGTATGTATAGCAAAAGCACTACAATTCATAACATAAAGCAGTCTCAAATCTGAGCTAAAGTGTTTCTGGTTGCATTTGTTGGCATGACGGCATGACAAGAAAGTATGCATATTGCATGTTCAGCACCATCACTGTGGGGAAGTTGTGAAACAGAACATGAGAAAGTGCTGTCACCTTGGATTCATTCTGAATTAATATTTGGTCACTGTGCATTTAGAAACCTTTAACTGTTGCTAAAATGTTCACATACCCCCACATTTGGTTACACCACCCCATATGGAGTTAAGAGCCATAGTTTAAGAAGCTTTGTCCTAAGCCTTAATGTACTGAAAGACAGTAGTAGCCACCATTTTGAAACATATAATCGTATGATTTACTCTTCCAGGAATGAAAAATTGAAGACATATAATACTGTTTTCATTGTCCAAAAGACCATAACAAGATCTATCTTGAAAGACAATGATGTATGTAATAAGAGAATTATCAATATGCCTAGAAAGAAAACTAGTTAATATGACTATTATTCAAATTTAAAAACTAGCCATTAAAGCCAATGATGAAGAAATTCAAGAAACCTACCAAATTCTTCATTCTGAAATAGATTGAGCACAAAACCAAAATTCATTGATAATTAATGGTCATTGGAATGTGAAAGTTGGAGACAAAGAAAAATCAGTAGTTGGAAAATATGGTCTTGGTAACAGAAACAAAGCTGGGGATTAAATGGTAGGATTTTGCAAAACCTATCACTTTTTCATTGAAAATACCTTTTTTTCCAAACATAAATGACAATTATACACATGGACCTCACCAGGTGGAATACACAGGAATCAAATCCATTACATCTGTGGAATGAGACAATGAAGTTCAATATCATCAGTTAAACCAAAGCCTATGACTGACTGTAGAATAAACCATCAATTGCTCATATGTAAATCCAGGTTGAAGTTGAAGAAAATGAAACCAAATCGATAGCCAAAGTATGACCTTGAATATATCTCACCTAAATTGTGAGAACATCTCAAGAAGAAATTGACCCATTGAACACTAATGACAGAAGACCTGTTGAGGTATGTGGTAACATCAAGAATATTATATATTGAAAATTCAGGAAAGAAAGAAAACACCAAGGTGGATGTCAGAATAAATTTTGAAACTTGCTCTTGAATGTAAATTTTCTGGAGTAAATGAAAGAAATGATGAAGTAAATGAGCTGGACAGAACATTTGAAAGGGCAGCTCAAGTAAAGTCAAGGGAATACCAAGTAAAAACACCCCTGATCTACTTGGACTTCACAGTAGAATTCTACCAAGCATTCAAGGAAGAACATAAATCCTAGCCAAATTCTTCCAAACCATAGGAAAAGATGGCAAACACCCAAGCTCTTTCTATGAAGCTAGTATAATACTGATGCCTAAAGCAGGCAAAGATCTCACAAGAATTGAGAACTGCAGATCAATTTTTCTAATGAAGATCAATGCAAAAATATTTAATAAAATACTTGCCAATAGAATACAAAAATATATAAGACAAATAATTCACTATGACCAAGTAGCATTCATTCCAGGGATGGTTCAAAATAAGAAAAACCATCAGCATTATTCACCACATTGACAAGAAAAAGGATAAGAACGTTATGATAATATGGATAGGTGCAGAAAAAGCATTCAACAACATCCAACACCCACTCTTGTTTAAAACACTCAAAAATATAGAAATGGAAGGAAAAATTCTCAACATAGTACAAGCTATACATGAAAATCCAACAGCCAACCTGGTAGTCAATGGAGAAAAGAAAAGAAAACAATCCCCCTGAAAAAGGGTTGCCCTTGTGCCCACTTTTATTTAACTTCATACTGGAGGTCCTAGCTAACAATTTAAGACAAAGGAAAGACATTAAAAATATTCATTTGGGCAACGAAGAGGTGAAATCATCATTCTTCACAAATTATATGATTTGGGGGGGGGTTGGGGCTTTTTTATTGTTTTGGGGGGGAGGGGACATCATTGAGCTCTGGTGTTGGGAGTAGGAGGCCCAGCCTTTGCTCCTGTAGAGCTGGAATTGAACTTCCATTGCAATTGGCAGCAGTTCCGTGCACAACCACTAGGCCACCAGGGCTCAGCTAAATGATATGACTTTATATGTGGAAAACCCCCAAAATTCCACAAGAGGAGTCACGGAAGCAATAAAGGAATATGGCAGAGTGGCAGGATACAAGATCAACAAGCAATTCTATTGGACTGCTTATACATCAGAGGATTTAAAAGGTACTACCCTTCACAATAGCCAAAAACAATTTGAAATATCTAGGGATATGCATAATATGTGTGTGTGTGTGTAAAACTACAGAACACTACTACAAGAAACCAAAAGTGATCTCCTCAGTTGGAAGAATACAAGATCAGCAAACAGATGCCTATCAGACTGCTATACACATCAGACAAGGTCATGGAAGAGGCGATTAAAAGAGTGGCACCCTGTACAATAACCAAACACAAATTGAAATACGTAGGAATATATGTGACTAAAAAATACCAAAATATTTGTATGAGGAAAACTACAAAACACTATTACAAGAAACCAAGAATGACCTCCGCAAATGGAAGAATAGCCCATGTTCGTGAGGCACTATATAAGTTGAATGCCATCCTGATATAAATAGCAACATCTTTCTTCAAAGAATTGGAAAAACTGATTACCAACTTCATATGGAGATGGAAGAAACTGGGAATTAGCAGAGAACTCCTCAAGAAGAAGAACAAAGTTGGAGGTCTGTCTTTACCTGACTTTAGCTCCTATTATAGAGGCACAGTGGTCAAAGCATCCTTGTACTGGTATAAGGACAGAGAGAACAATGAAAAAGCATCAAAAACCCAGAAAAGAAATCATCAACATACAGACATTTGATCTTCAATAAGGACCCCAAAAATATTGAATGGGAAATGGATACCTTCTTCAACAAGTGGTGCTGGAAAAAATGAATATTTACCTGCAGAAAAATGAAGCAAAACCTTTACCTTGTTCCATGCACAAAAGTAAATTCAAGGTGAATCACAGACCTTGACGTAAAACCCCAAACTTTTTGGTCCACCAATGAGGAAATTAGGACAAATCTGCAAACTTTGGTGCAAAGAAAACATAGGCTATTAGAATTAGGGAAGAACACACAGAGAAAATATAAATTGACAACATAAATTGGAATTTACTGAAGATAAAAAATCTTTGTATGCCAAAAGGCTTCTCCAAGTAGTAAGAGAGCCCACAGACTGGTGTGGTAGATATAAAATCATTTGTCAGTTTGAAGATTAAGAGTGTAGGGGAGGAGTCTAACCTCTCAATCAGAACATAGCCAATGAGGCCTCTATGAGCATGGCCTTCACCCAAGAATTCTGAGAATTCCTTGGAGGCAGGAGACACCTCCATCTCGCTACTCACTCCTTTAAAGACACTGAACTGACAAGGCTGGCTCCCTGTGAAATACCCCTGAAGAGAAGACACATGGACCTACCCTGATGCACCCAGATCCCTGCCAGTGCTGAGATGTTTACAACACCACTGAATCCAAAGACTTTCTACCCACTGACTTGTGAGTGTTCTGCATTTGGCCTCATTGCATGTGTTTTGTGAGTCTGAAGAGGATTTTATAGATTGGCATCAGACATGTGGGCTAATATTGGACTTATGACCTTGGACTGGACTGGATTGGGATGCTTTCTTAATGTATAATTACCCTTTGTATAAAAGTCTATCTTATATACATATACCTGTTTATGAATTTGCTTCTCTAGTCTACCCAGACTAACACAACTTAGAAAATACCTTTAGCAATGACATATCACATGAAGGTCTTATCACTTAAATCTACAATACTCTGCTAACCTTCAATGAGAAAAAAATTCAAATAGCTCATTTAGGAGGAGGACAAAAGACCTGAACAGAAGTTTCTCAATGATGGAAATTTGAATGGGTAATAAACACATGAGAAAATGTTCCCAATAATTAGCCATAAGGGAAATGCCAATGAAAACATCTATGAGATACCACCAACACTCTCAAAGTCAGCCCAATTTAAAAAATCAGAAAACAACAAGTGTTAGAGGGGCTGTGGTGAAATAGGAATTCTCATCCACTGCTGATGGACCTGTAGGTATGTGTATCCATTATGGAAATTGGTTTGGTGATATTTAAAATAAATGAAAATTGAGCTACCATATGACCCAACAATCCCCCTATCGGGTATGCACTCAAAAGAAGCAAGAAACTGATCACATCCAGATATCTGAGCTCCAGTGTTTGTCCGGCAGAGTTCACAATCACAATAAAATGGAAACAACTTAAATTTCCATCAGCAGATGAATGGATTAAAAAGCTCTGGTATATAGAGACAAGGAATTATGGACAAGACAAGATGGCAGTGTCTGAGCTGCTGCAGGAGCCGGAGGAGAAGCCACATTGCTTTGCCCTCATGGAGCCAGACTCTGGAGCTGGAGAGGCCACGTGGAGACCCCTACCAGCGATGAGTTGCTTCTGCCACCACTGGATGCTGTTGATGAACCCTGAGGTCTGGAAGTAAGGAGCCATGGGGAGACCCCTGACAGCGCTGGAATTCTGCACCCACTGCACCCACTGACCTGTGACTTTGTGAGTTGGAAGGAGACATTATAGACTGGTATTGGGCATATGGGCTAATATCGGACTATGACTTTGAACTGGACTGGGTTGGGATGCTTTCTCGGTGTTCCATTCCTTTTGTGTATAAACCCTTTCCTTGCATCCAAAAAAAAAAAAAAAAAGCTCTGGTATATTTGTACAATGGATGATTGCACATCCCCGAAAAGCAATGATGAACACTTGAAACACAATGTCTCATGGGAAGAGTTGCAGGAAGTTATGCTAAGTGAAATAAGCCAAGTACAAAAGGACAAGTACAACATAAATCCACTGAAGTAAGTTTTAGAAAGCACAACTGGCATAGGGGAAAAATGACTAAGTGCATAAATTCCCAGGGCAAGGTCAGGTTCTTTGTAGGAGTCAGACCCAACCCCAGGATGTATATGGTTGCCAACTAAAAAGGAGGGGAAAGAAAGAAAGAAAGAAAGAAAGAAAGAAAGAAAGAAAGAAAGAAAGAAAGAAAGAAAGAAAGAGAAGGTGGTGAGGGAACAGGGCATTAACCCATCTATGGAGAAAGTATTGTTTATGTCTCCACTGGAAAGATAGAGAGGAACCAGCCCTCATACCAGTGAGCCAAGCCTTGAAAGCAGCATAACAGCATGTAACAGGGTACTAACAGAGAGGAGGACCGGGGACAGGCCCCAATTCCTGATATGTTGACACCCTCCCCCCAAAAATGCACTACAGAGGTCAGCACTGAAGATATAGCCCAAGGGGAGGGAGAGAGAGGACCTCATCCTGATGTACCAATCCTCCAGGATGACACTCCTACTCAGAGCAGCTAGTGCATGACGTCCCCTCACTGACCCACAGCGTTACAGGGAACGGTACTGGAGACAGAGGGTGGTAATTGTGTGCCTGGTCTGACCACCAATACACCAGGGCGAAACGTGAAGGGAGTGAAACACAGCAGCAATCAGAGCTAAGTAACTGAGTGCCCAAGGAATCCTGAGAATAGACTTCTGACTTAGGGGGCAGGGTGCAATCAGAAAACACTCATAAGTGTTAGAAGACAGACATGGAACTATTTATAGGGGTTTTTTTTCCTCTTTTTTCTCTTTCATGTCTTCCTATATAAGGCAGAATTATTTACAATCCCGAGGAGAAAACAACAGAACCAATGGTTCCAGGGGGACGTGGGAGAGAAGGAAGTGGGAGAAAGGGAAGGAGAAGCCAAAAAAATCAGGAACAAGGGAACATCAATAGAGCTAAAATTGATGGTGAGGAGAACATCAATAGCCTGGTGGGGTTTGATCAAGTGCAATGTAAACACGAGGAATTACTGGTAGTCAAATGAACATTGAACATGATAGTGGGATATAAGGAAAGTAAAAGGAAATAGAAGAACTAGGAGGTAAAGAAATAAAATAGAGATATAAAATATGGGCACATGCATGTGTAAATATACTATATTAAAGATATAATGATATTTAAATGTCATTATCAAAATATAATGACAAGGATTTAGGTCTAGCTACATGTATTTATATGTTAAGTATTAGGCAGCAGATGGACTTTGAGCCTCTCCTTAAATCCTCCCTCAACACAAGAACACTTTGTTCTAATAACCTGCCATTCTGTTATGCTCACTTTCCTGACATGATCACTGAAGACAAAATGGGCACATAAGTAAATGTGGTGACAAAAGCTGATGTGCCCAGCTATTACAAGATACAGTGTCTGGAGTCTTAAAGGCTTGAAGTTAAACAAGCAGCCATCTAGCAGGGAAACAACAAAGGTCTTGTGAAAGAAACATGCTAGCTTGTGTGATAACAAGGTGTCCACAGGATCAGGTAGATATTAAGCATCAGAAGACCCCCAATAAACAATTGATGCAAATGAGGGAGATCAGAGTGGCTCCCAAACCCATCTGTGGACAATTGGACATCTCTTCACAGAAGGGTCACACAGGATGAATTGAACAGGATGCAGTATACCACTGATGAGACACACAACATTCCTCTAGTTCTTTAATGCTTTCCTCCCTGCCACTACCATAGCCACAATTCTACTTTACAAACTACTAAACCAAGGCATGTACACTGGGACAGATAAGAGTACTCGACACACAGAATCCAGGACAGATGAATCTCCTCAGAAACAGTAATGGGAGTAGTGATACCATGAAGATGAAGGGAAGTTGGGAGCAGAAGGGGGAGAAAGGGGAAACCAATTGCAATGATTGACGCACACCACTCCCAGGGAGTGAAGGGAGACAGCAGGCTGTGTAAAATATGAAAATAATAATAATCTATAATTTATCAATGGGTCACAAGAGTGGGAGGGTGTGGGAGGGAGGAAAAGTGAGGAACTAATACCTAGGACTCAAGCAGAATGAAAATGTTTTCAAAATGATGGTGGCAATATATGTATAAATGTACTTGATTCAATTGCTGTATGGATTGTTATAAGAGTTGGACGAGTCCCCAATAAAATGATTTATAAAAATAAATAAATAGGCTGAGCTCCAATGGCATAGTGGTTGAGGGCGGGACTGTGGCCCTCTGGCTTGGTGGTTCAAATATAGCAGCAACAGCTCTCCAGGAGCAAGGCTGGGCCTCCCACTCCCACCAGAAGGCAGTGATAAACCCCAAAAAATAAATAAATAAATAAATGAAACACACATATATTCCAGGGGGGGGGGCAGTGTTAAAAAAAAGAAAACAGAGTATAGTATTATAATGAAATTTGTGGGGGGGGAACCTACTATTGGGGGGGGTGGATTAAAAAAACACAAGATAACAAAACCTACTGTTAGAAACCCCAAAGAGAAGAACATAATCAGCATTTCTCAAATGGAAATAAAAATTCAACCTCAGGTTGCAGTATTGGCTGCTTGCTAAAGGCTACTATGGCAGAGACCTGCCATAGTTGGCTACTAAGCACAAGGTTAGCAGTTCAAACTAGTTGAACTTCAGGAGAAAAATGAGGTTCTCTGGCCTGTAGAGATTTAAAACCACCGAAATCATAAAAAGGACTCAACTGTATCATATAGTCAGTATTGACTAGGAGTCGTAATTGACTAAATGGCAGTGGGTTGTAGGCAAAATATTGAATGATGAGAGTACATAGTTATTGTTAGAAAATAATGTTGACCAACCTTCAGCCACGTGAAGAAGTAGCATATGATCATGAACTGTTAGTACTAAAGTAAAGGTCCAACTTCATTGAAGACACTGGTGAAACAAGGCTCCAGAATTGATGGCATATCCACAGAAATGTTTCCACAAATTGATGCAGTGCTAGAATTACTCACTCAAGTATGCCCAGATATTTGGAAGATAACTACTTGGCCAATTTTCTGAAAGAGATGCGTATTTTCCTTATCCAAAGAAAGGTGACCTAACAGAATGCAGAAATTAACAAGCAATATTAATATATCACATGTAAGTAAAATTCAACTGAAGATAAATTTAAAATGGTTGCAGCACTACATCAACAAGGACCTGACACAAATTTAAGCTGCATTCAGAAGAGGGCACATTGGATATTATTGTGACCATCAGATGGATGTTGGCTGAAAATAGATAACACCAAAAAGATGTTCCCTGTATCTTGTTGGCCATGCAAAACCTTCAGCTGTCAGGATCATAACCATCTATGAATAACATTGCAAGGAATGAGAATTCCAGGACACTTAGTTGTATTCATGTTAGTCCCAACAGAACAAGGGATGCTGCCTGGTCTAAAAATAAGAAAATATGTGTGAGAGTACTACATGTTTTCAGTATATATACTTATTCAATCTTTAGACTGAGCAAATAATGCAAGAAGCTGGACTGTATGAAGAAAAAAGCAACCAGGACTAGAGGAAGGTTCATCATTAACTTGAATAACGCAAATAACACAACCTTGCTTGTTGAAAGTGAAGAGGACTGAGATCATTTGGAGATGAATATCAAAGAATACAACCTTCTGTGTGAATCACACCTTAATGCAAAGTAACCAAAATCCTCACAACTTTTCCAATGAACAGCATCCTGATAAACAGATGAAGGATCAAAGTTGTCAGTGATTTTATTTTATATGTATACACAATCAGCATCAGACAAGAAATCAAATGATGTATTGCACTGGGCAAATCTACTGCAAAAGGCCTCTCCCAAGTGTTTAGGAACAAAGATGCTGTTTTGAAGACTAAAGTGTGTCTGACTCAAGCCACACTATTTTCAATTGCCTCATGTGCCTGTAAAAGCCAGACAATGAATGAGGAAAACCAAAGGAGAACTGATGCATTTGAATTATGGTGCTGGAAAAAAAAATATTGCAATGGCCATGGGCTTTCAGGTAAACAGATAAATAAACCTCTCATACAGGAAATACAACTAGAGGGATCCTTAAAATAGAGGGCAACAAGACTTGTCCTCACAAGCACCAATCCCTGGGGAAAGACATCTTGATTGTTCAAATAGAGGGTCAGCAAAAGAGAATACTATCCTTGAGGAGATAGTCAGGAAGAGTGGCTCTAATAATGGGCTCAAACACAAATCGAACTGGCAGCACTTTGATCCATTGTACATGGGGTTGGTACAAGTCAGAATGACTTCTGACAAGGACAACACCATCTTCTGGCTTTCACTAAATCATTGTCTATATTTTGCTCTTTGAAAGTTTCTGCCAGTTAGCAATCATAAAGTCATAGTTAAAAAAAAAAGCTATTGAAAAATTACTAGAAAGTCATCAAAGATGTTGGATAAAGCAAAACCACCTGGCCAAACCAAAGCAGTTCATGATTCCAGACTACCTGGCCCTGACCCTTAACATAACCCTTCAGAAAAACAATAACTCTAAAAAAAAAAGTTTTGGGATTCTCAAAACTGACCGAGTGGTCTCCAAGGAAAGTCCCAGAGTTTGCAAACAAAAGCACTGACCTGATCTCTTTATGAGATTGGAGGTATTTTAAAAAGTGTGAGATGATCTTTTTCTGTTTGTTTGTTTTGCTTTTGTGTTTTGGTAGCATCACTGCCCTCTGGTGGTGGGAGTAGGAGGTCCCGCCTTGCTGCTGGATTTGAACCTCCAACCCAGTGGGCTGCAGTGCCACGCACAAGCACTACGCCACCGGGGCTCAGCCCCGAGACGATCTTTTAAGAAATATTTTCAACTGTGTGGGTGATTTCCTCAGCATCACTTTCTAGTAACCCCAGACCTGCCCCACCTATTAAGCTGGAAATATTTACTGGCTAGTATTATAGGAACTAGCTGAGATTGAAACATGCCAGCTTCTCAAATGGAGAGAGAAGTGGCTGTCAAGACTTACTACCTCAGAAAACCTACACTGCCCTCTCACTGCCATTGTGTCAGTTCCAACTTATAATAACCCAATATGATAAGGTAGACATGGCCCTTTGCATTTTCAAGACTGTAACCTGAATAGAAAGCCTCGCCTTTCTGTCGACTTCATCATATAGGGGTTACATAAACAGAACTTCCTTGACAGCAGTGGGTTTATTGTTAATATTATTTGACTTGGGGGGGTGTGTTTTACATGTAGAGAAAAATTGGGATGACAATATAAATAACTTTCTGCCCTATTTTGAAAGTAAGTTGCTATTGTAATGCCCATCACACCCGAACATTTCAGTATTTTCTACAATCAAGAGCATTATTCAAAATTACTATAATGAAAAACCAAAACTAAACCCACTGCCTCCTGATTCCACTCATAGCTACCTTATAGAAGTACAACTGCTCTAAGGTTTCTGAAACTGTAAATCTTTACCACAATAGACAGCCTCAACTTTCTTCCTGGTAGCACCAAGTTTGTTGCTAGGGGGTGAATGCCTGATGTCACCAGGGCTCTTATAAATGCAATAAAACTATAAAAACCTTGAACTAGCAATGAGGCCTTACTGTCATTCAGTTCTCAAAGCCAAACTTCTGTGGCAGTCTCAAAAAACCCAAACTCACTGTCATTGAGTCCATTCCAGGTCATTGTGACCCTATGAGACAGGGTGAATTTCTGAGATGGTAATTCCTTACACCTTCTCTTTTCACAGCCGTCACAACAGCAGTTCAGAACCATTTAGTTTGTCACGTATCTTTAACCTCCCTCAGTCTACAACATTTCCTTCTTCTCTCAACTTTGCTGACCAGTTATTTTGTAGCCTGTCCTCAATTTGGATATATTTTTTTGTTATCTCATGACTAGATTTGGGTTTCACATTTTTGCCAGGAATAATGGGCATGGTGCTCTGTTCTTCTTACATATGCATTTACAATGTCAAGCTATTCTATAGGCCATGATGCTCACTTTTAAACAGTTATTTTATTGGGAGCTCATACAACTCTTATCACAAGCCATACACACATCAATTGAATCAGGCACATTCATTTGTACATCTGTTGCTCACATCATTCTCAAAACATTTGCTTTCTACTTGAGCCATTGGTATCAGCTCCCGACTTTTCCCCCTCTCTCTTGAACCTTTGTTAATTTATAAATTATTATTATTTTGCCATGTCATACTGTCCAATGTCTCCCTTCACCCACTTTTCTGTTGTCCATCCTCCAGAGAAGGGACTATATATATATCCTTATAATCCGCTCCCCCTTTCTACCCCACCTTCCCTCCACCCTCCTGGTAATGCCACAGATGATGTTTGCTTTTATGATTTGATTAAAACAGTGTTTTCTAAGTGTCTTCTTTGCATTGTTCCATTCCCCTTTGTCACAAATAAGTATTTTGTGAAATGATGTAAACAACCCATTGCTCATCACATTTTTCATTTATCCACTTACCCATTTCATTTATCCTTAGATTTGTAATTTTCTATTTAATCCAAGAGACTGTCTACTATTGTAGCTCTTTATTTCAATGCTCCAGTCCTCTCTGTTTCTTTAGTTGGTGCCCATTCAAGCAGATTTCTATGTCACTTTGCCATAGATCCATTTTTTGTTTTTAGTATAGACAGTGTCTGCTTTACAAGTACCCAACTTAACATGGAAGTTAGAGTTATGAACCAATTCCTCAAAGCAGATATTTTTAAAAATCCAAGGCATGTACATTAGTTAATAATGACAAATGAGCACTACTGTGCAATGGGCATCATAACATTATTACCAACTCAGGGCTCAGTTCTGGGCCTCAAGATGACACCACAGAAATACAAGAAGGCTAAGAGGTCAGCGTTATAGTCTAATTTGCATCTTAACCTTGGGGGCGTAGTGGTTGGATGTTTGATTGCTAAGCAACAAAGTCAGCAGGTTGAAACCACCAGTTACTCCAAGGAAAGAAAGAATACTTTCTACGCCTATAAAGAGCGATTGTCTTAGAAACCCACTGGGATGGGTCTACCCCGCCCTATGGGTGACTATAAGTCAGAATTGACTTTATGGCAGGGAGTGTCCATTTGACTCATTCTGTAGAAGATGAGGTTCTTGATTTTTGACATTTTGAACTGTTTCTATGGGAGAAGGTTAAAGTCAATGGAAAAAATGGAAATCTCAGAAAAATTCACATTCAACACTTCAAGTATAAAGTACAGTCTTTTCTATGAAATAGCTCTCTAAAAGGTATTTGAAATAATTTACCAAAAAATACCTTAAGCAGAAAAATCAAACAAGGAGACCGACTGGCTTCATTATTTCTGCATTCATCAAGATGGATCTGAACCCAAGGACTGGGAGAAGCCTATATATAAGATTAAGTTTACTAATCTAGCATGCACCATATGAAAGACATATCTAGGAATGGACTTTCACTGATGAATTGAAACTTGTACTGTTAAAACAAATAAGCATTATTACTGTAGTATCATGTTAATGAACTTTGAATATACCTACAAGTGTTTCTTCTGTATTTATGCATAGAAAGGTAGATGTTCTACCATACACTAAAACGTGTGTTTGACTCACTGGTATTGAATGTAAGCCATACCTAACAGTTGCAATTTACACACAATTTCCATTTGAAGATAGATTCAGGAATGAATTCATTTATAATCCAGGAACAGCATGTAAACCCTAACAAGGGTTGACTATGTGCCTGTAATTAAATATAGCATGATGCTAAGGTCTAGAGGAGATCCAAGAATGAAGACATGGTACCTTCTCAGGTGGGGCACCCTAAGGACTCCAAGAGAAGCAGAGGTGGACATTTGAAAAGTGATTGGTTCTGAAGGACTCTTCAACAAAAGGCCTGCCCTGCCCTGCCCAACCCAGCTAGCACCACATGAAAGCAGCCCTCACTCTCTCATCTCACAGTTTCGTTTCTCTAGAAGAATGAGGTGTGATATCAGGGTCAACATCTAAAGAGAAGAAAAGCCTGAACTTTCTCGGACAGTTGCAGCATGAAGACTATAGCATAAAGCTGTCACAGAGATGTGATCTTCCAAGCCCATAGTGCCCTGGGCCTTTCTGAACCTGAAATCCATAGTTCCAAAACTTATTTTTTACACAGTTCGTGTGATTTCAGTGTACTTCTCCCAAAGTTGACTCTGACTCAAGGTGACCTTACATACATCAGCCTGAAATATCAGCTGGTCCTGAATCATTGCCTTAATGGCATGTTCAAAGGTCTCATTGCAGCTACTGTGTTGCATGTGACCAAGGATCTCCCCTGAGCTCACTATACCACTGGATGGGATTTGCACCCTTCTGAATGATGTCAAAAGCAAACTAGTTGAAAGTTTTATTTTGATCCATTGACGGAATTTGAGTCTTTCTTCTCAATCTCTGCATTTGGAAGCTCCACTGACACTTGTCCACCATGGGTAACCCTGTTGGTATTTGAAATATCAAAGGCATAGATTCCAGCGTGATGGCAACACACAAGCCACTAGACTATCACAGTTGGAGTGGTATGACATAATTCAACTCAAATGATTAATGATGTAGAAATGAGGTATTCACCCATGAATCTGGCACATGCACAAATAAAAAGGGACCCTGTTCTGGAAGAATCCACAGTCTAGTTGTGGGTATGGGAACAGAGAAGCCTCTCACTAACTTCTAGCGTGTATGTTAAACTGACAGTCTCAAGAACAGTAAATAAGCCATTTTTTCAATAGAACATGTTTCCAATACATGATAAGTGAATGGATGGATGGGTGGATGACTGGAAAGACAGACGTGTGTGTGGACAGTATCTGGGACAACTGATATCTTCCATTGTTTTCAGGCATGTCACAGCCCTTTAAATCTTGCCCTACTTGGCACTATACAAACATTCTTATTTCTCTCAAATACCAGTCGAGAATGCTGCTGCTAATTCTGCGAAATCTACAGGTGCATCCTGTTATTGTAACACTGAGTTGAATTTCTACAGTTTGTAATTTCCACCAGATTTTTACAAACCAGGGCAGAGAGGTCCTGTGGAAAACTGAAATTCACTGTGAACCAAGTCACTTCCTCCTCTACTCAAATGTCTAGCTCCCAAGGACCTGTTTGACTATTGTGAATTGCCCCATGCGTATGAAATACCACAAAGGTAACCACTTGGGAGAGAAGGAGAGCAGTGGGTTTGTATGAATCATACACCAAATGTTCAGTCCCTCACCATTGACAATGGTCTGTGCCATCATTTCTCAGTGTACCATTAACTTTCTTTTGGAATCCCATAAAAAATGAAAAACTGTCAGATTTCTTTAACCAATCTCCATTTAAGAACTGGCTTTACCTCACAGGTGGTTAACATATAACTGGGGGCGGGGTGCAGCTGTCTTCAAAAAGTTCGTGGAAAATGCAATTAAAAGATTTTTTAATTTTTCTACAAACTTTTGGAAACCTCAGTGCTCTGATGACATACTGGATTTCAAATCATAAGGTCACCAGCTACTCGAAGGGAGAAAGATCAGACTTTCTGTTCTCATAAAGATTTACAGCCTTGAAAACTCAAAGATAGCAGTTCTACTCTGCCGACAAGGTCATTTGGAATAGATTTACTGACAGTGAGGTGTTGTTGAAGTATCACTCCTATTTTCTCTCTCAAGCCAATGCTGAGTGCATTGTGGACTGTGTATATTCATAGGGGGCATGAAGTCATGACTATATCACTCTTTGTCTACTGGCTTTCTTGACTCAAGTTATCTCCCCTCCACACACATCCATAATTTTCTTCCATTTCTTGCAGTTTCATTTCTGTACATCTTTCTGATGTGAAACTCCAATTTTATCCCTCTAACCAAATTTTAAGTCTTTAGATTATCTATACCAGACTCTCCATAAATCTCCCTCGTCTATCTGTTCAGCATTAATTACCCACTGTTCTCAGTCAATCCTGGAGGCACCAGCAGCTGAATTCTAATTATTAAGCAAAAGATTGACAGTTTGAATCCACTGAGAAGTGACTCCAAAGATAGGCAAAAAGTCATGACCCTATGGGATGCAGTTCTTACACAACCCTATGGAATGTACATAGAGATGCCTTCTGTCTGAATCCACTCAATTGCAATCGATTGGTTGTACTTCATGAAATCTCTGGGTGCTGAAAATACTTGACAGTTAGCTGCCAACAGGGAGATGAGAAGTGTGAGTTCACCCAGATGTGCATCAGAAGAGAAGACTGGCAATCTTCTTCCCCCAAAATCAGCCATTGGAAATTGGGTGGAGCATAATTCTACTACAACACAAAAGGGGCATCCCTGAGTCAGAGTCAATTCAGTCAGAGCAACTGGTGTGATTCTCTTTCATGCTATCTTTGCAATAGAAAAACAGGCAACTGAAAATAGACAACAACAACAGACCTGCTGAGGATTCTTCCAGCATACCCTCTTCTTACTTTTGTCTCTCGGCTACATGCATAAATCTCTTTAAATGCAGCTCAGGCAGCATATACCCAAGGACAAAGGTCAGAGGGTTAGGGAAAAAGGGAGGAATGGAAATAGGAAACACAAGAAGGATGTTCACTGAGGGGATTGAAATGGGTGAGTTGAATTGGAACGTGTATGATTTGCTGACAGCAAAGCTATGATCTGCTCTTTACACCTTCATCTAGTTCATAATTTAAGAGTTTGAAAAAAGATAATTAAACGGTCAGCTCAAAGGCTACCTCCTATAAGTCATCTGTCCTCGTTCTTCATCTGGAAATGCTGTCTCTTCATCTGCATCTCAGTAAGGTCAAAGCCCCTGGCATAGATTCAACATTTGATGAGGGACAGAATGTAAGCTTAACATTTCACATGTGTGTGCCTTTTGGCTTTTCTCAGCAACATGACGAGATAGGTGTACACTCACAGTTTCCATTTTGCAAGAAAGATATTAAGTCTCAATGTGGGTCAAAACTTACCAGCCTACAATCAGTAAGGGATGAAGTCTTGCCTGGTCTGAGGTCTCGCAGGCACATAAATATGCTTCTATTCCATTGTTTTCCACATATCCCCATTCATAACTGTGTGATAGCCTGTTGGATCCTGACCAGCATCACTGGACTGCAAGCATCTTGAAAGGCAGACTATACACCCAACCACCTTTCTGTTTGTGGTAATTTTGAATCGTGTTTTGCATATAACACCGAGGAAGCATCTGTTGAAGGAATGATTGAAAGGAAAATCCTTTTAGACCTCTGATTTGGGGAAGCAAGACTAATATGGCATCAGCCTTAACTGTTTCTCATCAAGTTACTTGATGGAATTGGACTTGAGGGGAATAAAAGCAGTCTGAGTCAATTGTGTTGTTAGGAGTGCTGTCCAGTTGGTTTTCTGCTCAGCGCAATCTCAGGTTCAGAACAGAGCTGTCCATCGGTTTTCAATCTTTATGGGTACAGATTGTCAGATCTTTCTCCTAGGGCGTGACTGAATGGGTCCTACCTGTCCACCACTAGGTTGGCAATGGAGTGCTTAATCATTGCAGCCTCTATCTAATGTATATGTTGTAGTACATTAAATTACAAAAGGACAATATATAATCACCTATATTGCAAAGCGTTTGCAATTACATATTCCATTTTAATAGGTAGAACGGTCTGTGTTCTCAACTACAAAAATAAAAAGAATTGGAGGCAATTAGCCTGCTGAGGTAAATCTCTTTCTTTGTTCACTTTGACTCTGGATTTGCTTTTCCTTAAGGATAGTCAGACCTCCAGAACTGAGCTGAGTAACCCCATCTTCTGAACGAGCATGTTGGAAAAGAAGATCAAGGAGGGATAAGTATAACATTTTGTCTGTTATTAGGTCCTTTGGCCCCCTACATTAAAAAAAAATCACAGCTTTCTCAACAATTTTTCCCAGAAACTTCTAGTTGCAAAATTAGATGCAAAATCAGGTGGGGAGGGGCATGGTTGTTGCGGTAAACTCAGAAGAAATTTTCTGAGCCAGGTGATTTAGAAAAAACAAGCTCATGGTGTCTGGAGAGTTAAAATAGAATAAAGTAGCCCATCACTTATTTTTAAAAGTATGAAGGGCCTAGAAGTGACATATAGAATCCAAATATCTGTTTCCATGGGTCAGTTTGTTTATTCAAGGTATTAACAATACCTTAAATTTACCCTCTCCCTTTTTTTTCAGTTCAAAGGAGCTGCCTTCTGATGCCCATCAATCCTTTGTGTTATTTTCTGATTGATTATCAAGGGTATTCCCTTCTGGGAAACAGAAGGGTATTATCTTTTGATAGTCAAAAATTTCAATAGCTTCTTGACAGAAAGTTCTTTGACATCTTGTTCATGTTTCAATAATAAATGCCTAGCATAGTTCTTGGTACAGAATAGAAGCTCAGTAAATGATGAATAATTACTTGCTATTTAAGTATAACACACATACATTGAAATGCACAAATATTATGTTTGATGAAACTCAGCCCATACCTTTATGGGTTGAGCTGCCAATCAGAAGATCAACAGTTCAAAACCACCAACTACTCCATGAGAGGAAGACAGGACTTTCTATTCCGGTAAAGAGTCACAGTCTCAAAAATCCACAAGGACTGTTGTATTCTGGAATACAACACATCTGGAATTCCTGAGTCAGAATCAATGTGATAGTTCTTGTTTGTTTCATTCTCTTATAGCCACTATCTCATTTATGCCTCTCCAGAAAATTTCTTTATGCCCCTTCCTAATGAATTTGCTTTTCTGCTAGAAATAAGGAGCCCTGATGGCATAGTAGTTACTTTTTGGGTTACTAACACAAGATCAGCAGTTCAAAACCACCAGGGGTCCCTCAGGGAAATGACAGAGCTTTCGACTCCCTTAAAGAGCTACAGCTTTGACTCACTGCAGAGTTGTAGGAGGAAGGGAAAGGCCTGGAGAATACCAACATGAACAAGTTGAAATCATCGTGGGATAAAATTAGCCTGTTTCTGATCTTCTCACAATCTAAGGGGGGGGAGGGGGTAGGTGGAGTGGGGGGAGACCAGTAGTAAGCTATCATCTGTCTCAAAATAACTGGAAGTTAGGGGCTGCAAAAGACCTTTTTTTTTCAAATCTTTTTTCAAAAGAGTGTAAAAGGATCCTTGGTTAGGAAGAAGTTAGAACACTTATTCAATAGATACAAAGATCCTCAAGGAAATAAAATTGGAATAGATGGTCTACAGGAGTTTGGTGATGACCTGGCACTCAATCCAGTCAACATCAGTGTGCTGATCATTGCATGGAAGGCTAGAGCAGTCACACAGTGGGAGTTCTCCAAATAGGAGTTCATGCATGATGGCATGACAGAATAAGCCTGCGACAGCACAAAAAAATAAAGGCCCAGATACCCAGGATGGAACAAGAATTAAAGGAACCAGGATGATTTTTACCAGTTTACTTTTAATTTTTCAGAGTCCAGTACAAAAAGGATTAGATCTAGAAATGGTCATTGCCTACTGAAACTTAATGCTTAATGCGCGATTTAAATTCTTAGATTTATGGAATAAATTTTTCTTGGAATCCATAGATGATCAATACAGAATGACAGAATCTCCTCTTAGACTTCAGTACAACGATTGCAGATGGCATGTCTAATTATGCTAAAGAAGGAGGTTGGACTGTTCTCTCTGATGACTTTGAAATTTGCATGCCCTCAAATTGCTGGAAGGAAAAGCCTAACAGTGTAGCACTAAAGGAACTTTCTAATCTAGAGATACAGTGTCTTTACATTAGATACAACAGAAAATTGCAGAGTTGATTTCTGCTGCCTGGACTGAACTGAACTGAAAATCAAGATTGAGGCAAAACTTTAAGGATATATCTTGCACATGATCATAGTCCATTCTTTTAAGGGTGGTTTGGGATCACTTTCTTCTCTGGGCCAATTTCTTGTCTGGGCCACTTGTCTAAATGCAATATTGTGGAGCTCACCTTAGATCTGTAGATCATCTAAGTTTTGCTCTCCCATAAATCTTAGAAGCTTGATGGCGATTACTTAAAGGTTCCCATTCTCACATAAAGCATAATGCTGTGCCTTCAAAATACTCTGCATTACATCTAATATATTTGTGAAATCTATGATTCCATTCTTGGAATTATTTTTCCAACTCATCTTTTTGGATGGCTGACAGCATCATTTTTTTCTTCAACTCTTCGACACCATCAAACTCCTGTTCTTTCATGTCCCTCTTCATTCGTGAAAACAAAAAGAAGTCACACAGAACAAGGTCAGGTGAGTAAGATGTGTGGGACGAGTGAGGCATGCTGCTTTTCTGCCAAAAAAAGGCAGAGATAGCTGCATAAGCAGATGCATTGTCATGATGGCAAAACTAGTCCCCCTTCTGCTTCAAGCCAGGCTTTTTTGTTGTTGTTGCACACTCTCATGCATTTTTTCAGAACCTCTAAATAGAAATCTTGACTAACAGCCTGAACTGATGGAATGAACCCCAAATGGACACAAGTTGACATTTCATCTATTCGGTAAGTTGACGGACATCCAGAATTAGGCTTGTCATCTGTCAACATTTCACCTTTTTGAAAATGAGATTGCACTGAGTTTTTCCCCATAGCACTGTCCTTGTAAGCTGTGTTCCGCATCACAGTTTCTGTGGCATTTTTTCCTGAGCAGGAAACAAAACTTCACAGCCCCACAGTGTTCTCCAATCAGTCATCACAAAAAACAAGGTTCAAGTGAAACTGCTTTCATGAAAAAAATTCACTGTGACCAGAAAGAACCTTCCCAGGTGACAACACGGGGTGCTAACTCAGAGTAAATTGCTTTAAGCCCCCCTAGAGGGAAAATGCATACAGTGGAGCAGCTTGCCATTTTTTTTGAGAGGGCACCCCTAGTATTTCAGTGCATTGGATCTCAAGTGGTGGTTTGGGGGATTTTTTCTTTTCTGTAGATCACATGTATTATGGATGTCAATAGAGTGATGGAAAGAAGTCAAAATAACTGACGTAGAAAAATTTTATAACTTGATGCCTGCTTGAAAAGTTTTTGGGTTTCAAACCCTAATTTCCAAAAAGTTCCACAGAAGTAGTCTGCACTTACCAGATCCATGTTTGTTTAAAGTTCTTCTACAGGGATCTTTGATTTAGAAAAGATTCACATAATGTTAGACTCCAACTCCTTTCTACATAATACCTTACATGATTGGATCTCATTATAATTTTTGAAAGGCTACTGCTGGTCAAATATATTAAAATATTTCATTTGTTTTGAATATTTAAGGTTGCTATGCAATACAATATTTTAAATTTAGACATAAAGTTTGACTATTTATTTATTTATTTATTGCCTTTGGTCATTGCACTATAGAACATAAACAAAATTCTCTTCATTCATAAGAAGTTGATAGGAATTAATTTTTTGAAAGGTTTTGGTAAGCCATGAAGTTCAAACTGATATTAGCCTATATGTCTAACACCAGTGTATAAATTCCTCTTCAGATACATGCAACACATGCAATGATGTAGAATGCAAGATCACAGAGCAATGGGTGGAAAGTTTTGTGGATCCAGTGGTAGTGGAAGTATCTCAGCCCTAGTGTGGGTCTCCACGTAGCTCCTCCAGCTTCAAGGATCTGGCTCCATCACCGTAGTTCCATCTGGCTTGTCTTCAGGAACGTGTACCAGGAGTGTGTGTGTCCCGGCTCCAAGGGGGAAGTCAGGAGTTTCCAGAATCATCTGGAGAAAGACATGCCCACACAGAGGTATGATTACCTATGACTTGTTTGACAGGCAAGACTCCACCCCTTTGCTCAAGTTGATAGGAGAATATGTAACTGCCGCAGGGTATTTTTTTCATTACAAGACCATTAACTACTTTTCTAAAAAAAATCATTTTATTGGGGGCTCATACAACTCATCATAATCAATACATACATCTATTGTATGCAAACCACATTTGTACATTTGTTGCCATCATCATTTTTCAAAACATTTTCTTTTTACTTAAGCCCTTGGCATCAGTTCGTTTTTTATGTGGAAAAATGCTTTTTTTGTTGTTGTTGTTTTTCACTTACAGATAGGTGAAAAGATGTTATCACTGTCTTAAAATAAGCATTTTTTCTTAAAAGTTAAAACTCAAAGGCTGCATTACTCTAGTCTGTAGTAGGGATGGATTTCGTGTGATATTTCCATCCACCCTGCAGAGTCTGGTTTTCAAATTAGTGAAGTAATATACTTCAACATCAGTGATTCTATGCAAATGTGAAAATAATTTTAATAATAATTTTATTGGGGGCTCTTATAACACTTGTTACAATCCATGCATCAATTGCATTATATATATATATATATATATATATATATATATATATATTCCATCATTCTGAGTTACTGCACCCAGTGGCATTGCCTTGGTCACAGTGAATTTTTCATAGAAACAGCCATGCTGATTTAAGAAAGCAGCATACAGCTGTGAAATTTTGTTTTCTGCTCTGGAGAAAGGCCATAGAAACTGTTGTGATATTGAATACAGCTAACAAGGACAGTGCTATGGGGGGGGGGGGGATATGAGTGTACAAGTGGTTTTCTTATTTCCAAAAAGGCAAAACACCAATTGATGACAAGCCTAGTTCTGCATGTTTGTCAACTACCCCAAAATGTCAGCTTGTAGTGAATTTAGAGTTCATTCCACCAGGTCAGACTGTTAATCAAACTTTCTATTTAGAATTTCTGAAAAAAATGCTTAATGCTGTGTGACAAAAGCGGTGGCAGATGAGCGACTGGATTTGTCACCATGACCATGCACCTGCTCACGCATCCATCTCAGTGTGCCAGTTTGGGGCCAAAAATAGTAGGCCTCTCTTACCCCACATCCCTTATGCACCTGACCTCACTCCATTTGGCTTCTTTTTGTTTTTGCAAATGAAGAGGAACATCAAAGGACAGTGATTTGATGACATAGAAGAGGGGGGAAAATCAGGGAAGTGCTGTCAGTCATCAAAACAAAATGTTTCCAAGAATGGAATCACAGATTTGACAAATGTATTAAATGTAATAGAGATTACCTTTAAGGTGATAGGATTGTTTTGTAAGATAATTTAAGTATATAGCAGATGAATCAGTCAGGGTGCAGTGAAGCGATGTGAAATGTACAACTTTCTTCTAGTTCTTAAATGCTTCCTCCACCCCACCCCCTCACCACCACTATCATGATCCCAATTCTACCTTCCAAATCCGACTAGACCAGAGGATGTACAATGGTGCAGAAAGGAACTGGAAACATGGGGAATCCGGGACAGATGATCTCTTCAGGACCAGTGGTTTGAGTGACAATACTGGGAGTGTGGAGGGAGGGTGGAGGAGAAAAAGGGAATTGATTATAAGGATCTACATTTAACATCCTCCCTTGGGAACAGACAACAGAGAAGTGGATGAAAGAAAATATCAGACATTGTAAGGTATGACAAAATAATAATAATTTGCAAATTATCAAGGGTTCATGAGGGAGTCAGGGTGGGGAGGAAAGGGGAAAAAATGAGGAGCTGATACCAAGGGCTCAAGTAGAAAGAAAATGTTTTGAGAATGATGAGGGCAATAAATGTGCTTGACATACAATGAATGGATGTATGGATTGTGATGAGTTGTATAAGCCCCTAATAAAATTATTTTTAAAATTTAAGTGCATGGTTTTTTGGGGGAAATTCTGGGGGGTTTTTTTGGGGGGGTTATCTCTTGATACATCTAGCAGTAAAATTGCTGAGTTGTTTGGTACATATATGTTACATTATAAAAATTGTTTTCCAAAGTCTATTTTAGACTTCTACTAGCAGTGACTATATACAGGTCTAGTTCTCCAAGTCTTTATTAACACTTAGATCTGTCTCTTTACTTGTAAATAGTCTGTTGGATATATAGTGGTGTCATATTATAACCTTAATTTACATTTTCTAGATAGGCAATAATGTCGAGGTTCTTTTATAGACTGATTGGTGATTTGGACAGCTTCCTTTGAGTTTCTATAAATCTTTTATTTACTTTTATAATTTGAGTTGTTTGACTTATAAAGATGTAAGATGATGCAGGGACAGTCAGTGTTTTCTTCTGTTGCATCCTGGGTCACGATGTGTGTTAGTCTGGATAGACTAGAGAAACAAATTCATAGACATGCATATGGATATGAGTAAGGTTTATATACAAGAAGAATGGAACATTGAGAAAGCATCCCAACCCAGTCCAGTTCAAAGTCATAAGTCCGATATTAGCCCATATGCCTGATACCAGTCTATAACCTCTCCCGACTCACGAAGTCACAGGTCATTGGTGCCGAATTCTGGTGCTAGCACACATCTCCCCATGGCTCCTCGCTTTCAGGGCTTAGCATCCATCAACAGCATCCAGTGGTGGTAGAAGCAACTCAGTGCTGGCAGGGGTCTCCACGTGACTTCTCCAGCTTCAGAGGTCTGGTTCCATCAGGGTAAGGCCATGTGGCTTCTCTCCGGCACCTCCAGCTCCTCAGATGCTGCCATCTTGTCTTGTCCATAGTTCATTGTCTCAGAGACTGACTCCCAACAACTGGGGAGATAGCCTCTCATCTTCAAGAGGAAAATATTGTGAGATTTCTGAGAAGTCTCAGGAGAAATCCATGCCCACACAGAGGCCTCATTGGCTACTCAATGGCTATCTCCAGATTAACAGGCTAGACTCCACCCCTAGACTTCCAATCAAGAAATTGACATCAAGCACATGACCGCCACACTATGAATCAAAGTCACTCAGTGGCACTAAGCAACAGGGATAGAAGTAGCCAGGGAATATTTGGATGAAGGTATAAACCACATAGGTTCCACTTGTTCCCATGAAGAGGTCACAGAAGTTATGAGTGCTATAGCAAAATGTGGTGAAGAAAATAAATGGTGCCTGGCTATCAGAAAGAATAACATCTGGAGTCTTCAGGACTTGTGTTGAAACAAAGATTCATATAAGTAAGTGCCAACTGACTCAATATTGAAGAAACATACCAGGCAATGTGACCCAAAGGGTATAAATAATAAATCCCAAGACTGGCACAGGGAATGGCATTGTAGTACAGATTCTGATTACCCAATTTGAGAAGGCTATGAATGACAGTGAAAGCCCAAAATCCATTTGCAGCATCCTCATGTTATTTAAAGTTTGCAATCTTTAACCCCAAACTGTACAGAAAACTCAAATATAACATAAATTTGTCTTTAATAGTCAAAATGTTTTCCTTATAATTGGAGTTGTCTTCTTACTTTTATATAATGTCTCAAATTCAGAAACTGAGTGAATTATAGCATGTATTAAGGTGAGAAATGTGTTCAGATATTTAGTTTTTAAAGTGTATACTTGGCAGACAAGATGCTTCTGAAATATTTCCAAAACCCAGCATGTTCTTTTGAAACCATTTAAAACAAACCAACCATTTAAACCAACCTTTTAAAAACCCAAGAAGACATATTAGAGCTAGCCTTTGGTAAAAGTATTAAATGCCTATTTAAGATTCCTTTTGAAAGCATAGCCTCACATAATTCAAACCAGAAGGGCTATCATTGGTATTCTCTAGAGCACTGAGTTTTAAATGAGCAAAACTTTACATAAGTTTCTAGCTTTGGGGACTGAGCCCCAGTGGCATAAGTGGTTGAGTGTGGGACTGTGGCCCACGAGCTTGGCGGTTCAAATCCAGCGGCAGCTCTCAGGAGAAGCACTGGGTAGCACCCACGACCACAAGAGGCAGTGATGCCCCCCCCCAAAAAAATTATAGCTTTTAAAGAGAAAGATTGGCTTCATTAGAAGAGCTACTTTCAGTGAAAAATGCTAATTCTACTAAGTTCTTTTTAGGCAGAAAAAAATTATTTCCCACCAGTCTCCCATAATTTCCTAGAGGGCTTATAGAAAGCAATAGTCTTGTGTGAATACTATCATGAATTTGGATTAAATTCTGAGGAAAGGAAAAAAAATCACAAAATCTCTACAGGCCAAAATAATTGTCTAAAGGGAGTGAAGATCCCAGGAAGGGTGAGGAAACAAAGTGAACTAATAAATGGTAATGGCTGCCTCGCATGGTGGACATAATTGGGGGTTTGTGGTCAGGGAGACCGTCAGTGTCACAAATGTTCAAATGGCAAATGTCTGGTTGCGTCTGATGTTCACTATCAGAAACAGCTTAGCATTTCCATGTGCTTCACAAAGGTAGCATAACTGTTGTATGGTCCTCTGTGTTGGAGTCTAGAGTTTTGTCTGCCCTTGCAAAGACTTTTGTCTTGTGCTTCTTTAAAATGTAAAGAGCTATGTAAGAATTTTCATGCACTTCATACATCCAGGGTATTTCTCCTCTATAGGATCAAAAGTGTTTGTTGACCTCTCCTGAGGAAATATAAGGACACATGCTGATGGTTTTTCACAGATACATTTCCTAAACTGAGAACTAGAGCCAGCACATACCTTCCCACAGATGTCATACACACGAGGTTTTGCACTAGGTACCTAAGATTGGATGTATCTGTGTGCTTGCTTGGGGAAATCTCTGTCCACACCTGCCACAGGCTTCTCTCCACCAGGCTTCATTGCATTCATCTTGAGATTGTCAAAAGTTGCAAGTTATAAATTGCATACATAATATCTATAGGGTGTTTCCTCACCACAAAGCATGAGGCTGTGAAAGAATGATCAGAATTTCTGAGCAAATCCTTTATCAAATAATTCACATATGCGTGCCTTCTTCCCTTTAGGCATTCTAACTTTTTCCCCCCATACTGATTACCCTGGATAAATGCTGTCCACACAAGAAACAAACGTATGGTTCGATCCCTTTTTGTCTCCGCTGGTGCCTGCACAAGTTGCTGGCTTCTGAAAATAGAGGGTACACATTCTTGTCTCCCTTATAAATTTTCATGAGAGACTTTTTCCCCCAATACTTTTATTGAGGGCTCTTACAGCTCTTATAGCATTCAATACATCATTTGTATCAGGCATATCTATACATGTTGCCATCTTCATTTCCAAATATTTTCTACTTGAGCCTTTGGTATAAGCTCCTCTTTCCCCCCACCTTTTTTAATAAATAATTTTATTGGAGGCGTATACAAATTCCATCATGATCAATACATACATCAATTGTATGCAGACAACATTTGCACACTTGCTGCCATCATCACTCTCGAAATATCCTCCCTCTACGTAGGTCTCCAGTACCAGCTCCCCATATTTCCCCTCTCTCCCTACACCCCTCCCCCATGAGCCCTTAATAATTTCCAAATTGCTATTACTTTTTCATATAGTACACTATCCAATGTGTCCCTTCACTCACTTCCCTGTTGCCTGTACCCCAGAGAGGAGGTTATAAGTAGTTCCCTAAAATTGGTTTCCACTTTCTATTCCACCATCCCTCCACCCTCCCTGTATCACCACTCCTACCACTGGTCCTAAAAAGATTATCTGTCCTAAATTCTCCATGTTTTCAACTCCAGTGTACATCCCCTGGGCTAGCTGGATTTGTCAGGTAGAATTGGGATCATGATAGTGGGTGGGAGGAAGCATTTGAGAACTAGAAGAAAGTTGCATATCTCATCATTACTACACTGTACCTTGACTGGCTCATCTCCTCCCTGCAACCCCTCTGTAAGGGAATGGAGAGTTTCTTACTTGACCTTTTCATGTAATTGTTTACTGTATGTGTAGTAAGTACTCGGGCAATGATTTTTCCTGCTGTAGGAGTCAGAGCTATGCGTCGGGGTCCTTGCCTGACAGCACCTGGTAAAATTCTTTGTCATATTTTTTCTATTCTATTTTTTCTTAGTTACATTTTTGGGTGTATTTGCTATTTTTCATGCAACCACTACACTATTCTCTAATATCCAGGTCAAATAGTGAATAAACCCAGAACTGTCCAGTGATGAGGAGGTGAAATCTATAGAACAATCTACAAGTATACCTTGAAGCTGTTGTTGGGCTGTTATTTGAAAAAAAGGGACTAGTCTTCTTATTCTAAAAATTGCCATGGAATGTAACAGGGGCTGTAGAGCAGAAACCACAAGATTCCTTATTTAGTTCAACTAAGGAATTTTCTAGAGACCACAACTGTCCAGATATGAACAGCCTTAATATACTAAGTTTCTGCCTACTACTGGACATAAATTTCTACCTTCTTTCTAGCTTCCTGGGCTTGCAAGGACACCTTGGGTGATGGTGATGTCCCAAAAGTTCAGTGGACGTTAAGTCTTCGTTAGTGTACTCAGCAGGGAGAATGTGTTCCAAGTTTTCTCTTATATGATATCTGCCTATAGAGGGCATAAAACAGCCCACAGAATGTTTAGGCAAGTGTCCTGCATACCCAACTCTCCCTCAAACCTTCTACCCTCTTCAGACTTCACTGGTAGACATAAAAGCTAATGTGCGGATCTCAAAAACCCAAAACAAATTCACATCCATCAAGTTGATTCTGACTCAAAGCACCCTCCCTGTGGGTTTCTCAGACTGTATTTGTTTACAGGAGTAGACAACCCAGTCTTTTTCCTGCAAAGCTGCTGGTGGTTTCAAACTGCATGCATGGCTTCTCCCCTTCTGACCATGTGCCTTGCAGCCCAAGCACCGCACCACCAGGGCTCCGATGAATTTTTACATGTCTCCTTTATTTCCCAATAGGGTCACAGTTCAGAGTGGGTTACCTTATCAGCACCAGCAAGTGAATTCTGACTCTTAATGACACTGTAGGACAGGTTAGAACTGTCCCTATGGGTTTCTGAGATGGCAATTCTTTCCAGGAGTAGAAAACCTCATCTCCTCATCTTCTCTTGCAAAGGGGCTAGTGGTTTTGAACTACAGACTTTGAGGTGAGCCTGTACACCACCAACACATAACCACTACTCCACCAGGGATTCTTCAGTGAGTTAGAGAGTTGGGGGGCATGGGGGAGGCGGGGAGATCACTTATTAGCATCCTCAAAGCACAACAATTAGGGTATACTAATTAACGATTGCATTAGATGATGGGGTTAAATGGTGAATAAACCAGTAATCGCTGAGTTGATTCTGACTCGTGGTGGCTGTAGGTGTGTCAAAGTATAGCTGTGTCCTATGGGGTCATCAATAGCTGGCATTTTAAAAAGTAAATCATCAGATCTTTATTCTGAAATATCTCTGGATAGACTGGAGTCTTTGTCCTTTCCATTCGCAGCCAAGAGCACACGCCTTGCGTGTACCTTCCAGGGACTCCAGCTGGCATATACTAAGGTGGCTTGCTCACTGGTGGCCCAGTCCCTTCTCTCACTTGAGAAAGCAAAGACATGGAGTCGCTGACTTTATGGCTGTTGGCTGGAGGCTGACCCCAACCTGTGCTCAAACATGTTTCAGGGCTATTTTTTTTCTTGTGCAACTCCAGAGGAGCATAACAAACGTCTTTTCTCAGAACAGAGGGAACGCAACTAACACAGAAGAGAAAAACCAAGAGTCAGAAACAAGTGAAATTGTCTCTCCGCTCTTTTTATTTTCTCATGGTAGAAAAAAGCTGCCTTTGCTTTTGCTTGAGGAAAGGGTCTTAGATATAAAGGAAATAAGAGAGAGAAAATACCTGTGAGAAAAAAAAACAAGTTCCTGAGCACTTCTTGTTCTGTTTCTTTGAAGGTCACCATTTGAGATATTTTGATAAGACATCCTCTTCTTATGCATGCAGCCTTGGCATATAGAGATAAGGTCTCACCGAGGTAAACGTAACCTTATCTGCTGGCTTCTCTGTCTTGGTAATGTTTAGTCATGGAGCTGCCTGAGATGGGGTGAAACAGAAGAAAAAGGCTTACATTTTTCTTCAGGTCATCTTCCTCACTTTCAGAATCTTTCTTTTAACAAGATTTCCCAGTGATTCTTATCATCCCTTTGGGTGATTCTTAATCATTGCAAAGGTCTACATTCTGATTGTCCTTATCTGTGGTAGCCACTGCAAATGCACATCAGGAGACCACACCAGAATGAACCCGTTCAAAATCCTGGGCTTAAAACCGTGATATCGGCTGAGCCCTGGTGGCGTAATGGTTGCGTGTGGGACTGCAGCCCACTGGCTTGACAGTTCAAATCCAGCAGCAGCTCTGCAGGAGCAAGGCTGGGCCTCCCACTCCCACCAGAGGGCAGTGATGCCTAAAAAAAAAATTTTTTTAAACGGGAAAGAAAAAAAAACTGTGATTGCACTGGGGCATGAGAGAACTTTGGGGCTCTATGAATGGACTTATAAAAAGACCTTGAAGTGTAGCTTGCATTCAGCAGAATCATAAATAATTCATGTAATAAATCATTAATCCATTAGGGAATTTGTTAGTGCACATAAACTCACTGCCATTGAGTCCATTCTGACTCATAGTGACCCTAGAGGATAGGGTAGAATTGCCCCTGTGGGTTTCCAAAATTGTAACCATTTACGGAAGCAAAAAGCCTCATCTTTGTCCAAGGAGCTGCTGGTAGTTTTAAATTACAGCCCAATGCATAACCATTATTCGCCCTCAGGGGTCCATTATTGCAAATAAAGGAGTCAAAAAGTATTGGTACCAAAAAATATCTTAGAAACCTTATTAAACAAAGATATCGAGATGGGAGGCTACTGTTTTGGAATAGATGCCACAACTCTGTACCCTCTCAAAGACTCAAAGATCCATCTCCCTAATGCTTCCACAGAGAATTCCAAACTTTTTCATATACACCACATCCAAACTACAGTTTGGGCATCTCCGAGGACTCAAATAATGCTTCCTTTAAGCGCGCTCTGAGTTTGGGACATAAAAAGAAATCTGAAAGTGTCAGAGCAAGGCTGTGGGGTTGGACGGGGTAGAGTCTCCCAACAGTTTTTCGTCGCACAGCCCGTGTTCCCCTTGAAGGATGAGCAGGTGTGTTGTCATGATGTGAAAAATTCTTCAGCACCACTTTCTGCTCTTTTCTCACCAATGTAGTTTTGACCTCATCTCTGCACCCCTACACACACACACACACACACACACACACACTTCATAATAAGCTTTCATGATCACCCTATGAATTTTGAGAAAATGTATTAAGATGACCACTGGGAAATTCCCCAAGGCTGTCACTATAACTTTGTGAGCTTGAATTTAACGGGCCCTGCCAATTCTCTTAGAAACCAGTGTTTTAATTAGATTCCCCTTTTTTGAAAGGCGCAATAAGGAGAAGAAAAACAAGTTTAGTGGGGAGCGAACATCTTCATTTCCATCCACTGTTTGCAGAGCCACGTATGAGCACACTGTGTTTAGAGTCAACTGTGCATTGGAACTCTGGTAGCAATATTTTCTGATTTACCCTCCTATGACAATGTATGGATTATTTCATGGGGTCTTTATTATAAAAGAATTTTTAAAGATAAGTTATTAAATAGTATTCATGTAGCCAACCCATAAACCATAGAGCTTGAAAATAAATTATCTGCAAGAATAAAATAGAACAGGGGGAGTGTAAGCTCCCATAGAAGTAAAATGAGAAATTATTCTCAATGAATGTCCAGGGGATATCGGGGATGAGAATGAAGATAATATACATGTGGTGAGTGGACAGGGCTGAAATATGCATGCAGTTTTTCTAGAAATTGTGATCTAATAAGTTTATAGTTGACTATGCTACAGAAAGGCGAAGTCTGATCAACAGCCTCAGAAAACAAAAAAGTCACTTCTACTCTGTCCTTTAGGGCTGATATGAGTAAAGTGACCAGATTTTAACACTAGTAAAGCAGGACACCATTGACTGAGGGGAGTGGAGGCGGGTTTCTTGATTAAAAATTTGGTCTCTATGGAGCAACAAAAATTTACACAGAACACAAAAAACATTACTGTAATATATTTACTTTAATTTCAACATAAGTACAATTTACAAATATAATGCAATAAGATTATGCATTGTATTATTTTACTCTTGGTGATATTTCTCATTTGAGTGAGTTTTTTAGTAGTTTGCTGTCATTGTTTAAAAGGTCATGAAATTTTTCACAAGAATATGTGAAATTATATTTCACACATAAAATGGCTTTCAAAGTCTCAACACTTCACTGTGATTTTTCTGATGTCCACACTTTATTTACCATAGAAAAAACACATTCAGTTGCAGCATTAGTTCCTGCTAAGGACTGATTGTATTCCACAATTTTTAGTACATTATTGGGTGGAACATGGTTTGTTTCAAAATGATGAAATATTTCTAAATATTTTTTCTCTATTGTGATTTTTGCTGATGCCCAAGATTTAACCTTTTCCTTATCAATATATTTTTAATAATGATACCTCATTAAAAAGATCATTTTTGGAAATGTGGGAAATTTTGAATAATATGATCAAATGATTTTTACACATCATTCCAATTAAGTTCTTATTTTAATGTAACACAATGAAAATGTTCACTATAATGATAATCTAATCTATGCAGAATTTTTAATGTGATTCATGATATATGCATATCATAAATAATCTATGCAGAATTTTTTAATGTGATTCATGATATCTGCATGATTTATTGCACCTTGTTCTTCTAGCTGGCTTATACTATTATGGATAGTTAATGGAAGAAAATTATTTTCTAACTGCTCTTGACACTGAAATTTTAAATTATCAACTTCATTTGGTAGTTCAATTACTGAAGTTTTGTCATCTTCAATAAGTTTTAGAGCATTTTGAAAAAGAGCTACTAGATTGTGTACAAACTCTAACCAAATTTTTGAAGATTCTTTTTCAAAAAACTCTTCTAAAATTCTAGGACATTTATCCTGTGATAGAAAGTAGGAGTTCAAAGGATCATATACTTTCAAAATTCTTTCGACAGCTGACAAAAGAGGTAACCAGCAAGTTTTACAGTGTCCAAGTATTTTCTGATATTCAACTTCCACAGTTTCACAAAATTCTTTAAGTATTTCAATGCACACAGTGTATATACAGAAATAAGAATATATGTTGATAACAATATTTTCCACATCAAAGGGCAACAAGTCAGCAGCTGTTTGAATGGCATTATGCATTATGTGCACTGCACAACCAACACCAATAATGTTTTGATTAAGGTTTTTGTTTAATTTATAAAAAATCTTAGTTGGGGCTGAGCCCCGGTGGTGCAGTGGTTGAGTGCGGGACTGCGGCCAACTGGCTTGCCAGTTCAAATCCAGCAGCAGCTCTCTAGGAGCAAGGCTAGATCTCCCACTCACACAAGAGGGCAATGATGCCAAAAAAAAAAGGTTTAAATATATATATGTGTGTGTGTGTGTGTGTGTGTGTTGTACTCTTCTCGCTTTCCCTCCAAAATTTACATTTGTGTTGTCTACACAATATTCAATCATTTTAGTTTTAAATTGTTTTTTTCCAAAGTATTAATAATGGAACTGAAAATTATTTCAGAAGTTTCACCAGGCAAAGAAACGAAATCTGAAATTTCAATTTTTATCGCAGTTTTCAAATCAAAATATTTAATAATATATAATAAATGTATATCATTATGATTAGAATTAGATGCATCTGAATATATGGATCTAAAATTAATTTTTCCTAGATTTTTGTTTAATTCTGAAAAGCCATATGGAGAAATCATATTACACACACGTGTCTCAGATTATGTGCTAGCACAGGCAAATTTTTTGTTGAATAACTTTTTGACAACTTGTGATGTACAGCGCATAGAGCTGAAGGAATGATTGCAATTAATAGCATGAAAAGACATAAGTCCTTCTGCTAATGCTAATTTCTTTTCTTCATCTCTATAAGTTGTTTTCTGAAAAAATTCCTGTATTAAGGAGGAAGATGCAGCAGTATTTAAATATCTTTTATGTTTCTGTGTCTCCAAATGCTTTGAAATATTATTCTTCCCATCATGTGAAATAGAAAATTCACCATTACATTTTTTACATTTTACCATGTAATTGTTTCTGGCTTTTCTAATAAAAGAAAATTCACTTCTTAGATCATTGTTGAATTTACATCCTCTTTTCTTACTCATTATGCTAAAAATGTAAAAAAAATTCAAAATTATAAATTATTCTATGTATATTGCTTAAAATCACAGTAAATAGGTACATAATTACATGAAGATATTTTATTGTTAGTTTACAAATTAAACTAATTTGATTGCTATAAATAACTATGCTTTAAAAATTATTTTAATTTTAGTCCTATATTTCTTTCTAAATAATAACAATACTAACTTGTATTATTCTTTCTCTGAATTTGCCATAGTGTAAGTCCTAAGTGTTACTTTCAAGGCCAGCACTAGACTTTTTGCCGACACTAAAAAATATAAATTATATGAGTACTGTCTGCTAAATTCACGAAAATGTATGCATTTATAAAATAAATAAATAAATAACCTAAATTATCTGAATAGCTGATTTGTTGACATCACTCGTTTAACTAGCACTAGCATGCAGTATGGTGTGTATTGTCTGAGAGACAGTTACAAAATGTTTTCATCATTGCCAATGCCAAAAAATGCCATTGTTCATTAAGTCCAAACAATGGTGGTTGAATTCTAACAACTGACCAACAGTGCAAACTTTGATAAGCAGTCCTCGATAAGCAGTTCTCAACAATTATTTATTATTAAAATTTAATGTTATAAAATTAACAAAAATAATATAAAACTCATATCCTGGGGAAATAGCCATATGGACACCCAAAACCATATATTCCCTTCCCATTCTCCCGCCATTCCCTGGCTTGTCATGCATTCTTTCCAAAAGTCCGGACTTTTTTAAAATGCTGTGGGAGTGGACAGAACGTGGGACAAACTGTTAAAAACCGGTCTGTCCTGCCAAAAACGGGATGTCTGGTCACCTTAGGAAAGACTTAACATCAACACAATGGCAATGGATTTGTTTTGTGAGTTGCTTGAAAGAAAAGTTGAGGCTATATGTGCCTATAAAGATGTCTTGCCTGGGAGACCCCACAGAGAGTTGCTATCAGTCAGAATCGACTCCGGGGCAATGGATTTGGTTTGGGATGAAAGGCAGAATGTGCAAACAAAAGGGAGATTGTCTTTAGAGTTTCTGAACAGAAGCCTTAAATAGTAAGGTTTTGCTGCTCTGAGTAGAGACTCCTCTGCCCACCCAACATGAGTGCCTCCTTCATTTGGACTCTGACTGAGGAAAACACTGGCAGTATGGTACAAAATTGTATTGTATTGTAGAGGTCGGCCTCAGATAACCTGGCCCATGATTAACTTTGTCCCATTCTCCTCAATTTCAAATGGCTCTCATCTGAGCCCTCTGCCTTAGAAAGAAATCAAATGTAGAGTCTCAAAAGTAGAAAGGGCCTTCAGGTCATCAAACTTATCATTTGAAATGGTAGCCTTCTGATTCACTGATGGGTCTTTCCCCACTGTGACAACTAATTAATTACTAAAATCCCAGACTACCACTTTTCTGTCAGTTTGTCATACTATGGCGACTTGCACAACTTCCAGTATCAAAGCAACATGCAAGCCGCCATAGTATGACAAACTGACAGGATTTCCCAAGGTGAACAGTAGCTGGAATGACCTATGTGAGAGATATGAAGCTGGAGATCACATAATAGAATTTTGCAAAACCAATGACTTCTTCATGGTAAACACATTTCTCAGCAATATGAACAGTGACTGTACATAAGGACCTCACTAGATGGAGTACACAGAAATCAAATTGACTACATCGGTGGGTGTCAACCTAAATAAAGGCACAGGCTGACTCAGACATAATGATTCATACATAATTGCTCATACATAAGTGAAAGTTCAAGAAACTTAAAGCACATTCACAGGAGTCAAGATACTTGGAATTTGATAACATTTCAATAATAGCTTTGACTCACTGAACAGTAATGATAGAAAAACTGACGAACTGTGATGACACTGAGAACAGCATACATGAAGAAGCAAAAGGTTGTTAAAACACACCCACAACCAGGAAAGAAAGAAAAAACGGGAATGAATGTCAATAGAATAGCACTTGGTACGGATCGAAGGATAGCGAAAGCAAATAGACGAAATGGTGACATAAAAGAATTGTACAGAAAACTTCAAAGGGAAGCTTGAGAAGACAACAGAAAGTACTGATCTGGGCAAAGACCTGGCATTAGAGGGGGAAAAAGGAAGGGCATGCTCAGCTTGTCCGGAACTGAAAAAACTGATGAAAAACTTCAAGCTTCAAGTTGCAACATTAAGAGTCTATGGGAATACTGAATGATGCAGGAAGCATCAAAAGAAGATGAAAGAATACATGCTCTCTTTGCCAAAAAGAACTCCTTGACATTCAACCATTTCAAAAAACAGCACATCATTGATAACTGGTGGTACTGAAGGCTTTCATGAATAACAAGGCTTCAAAAATTGATGAAGTTCCAATTGTAATGTATCAAAATGCTAACAAAGCACTAGACACATTCATTTGTCTATGACAAGATATTTTTTAAAGCATTTTATTTGGGGCACCTACAACTCATAATCCATACATACATCCATTGTGTCAAGCACATCTGTACACTTGTTGCCATCTTCATTTTCTTTTCTTATTAAATCAATTTTTTCTATGATTTTATTGGGGCTCTTACAACTCTTATAACATTCAGTACATCATTTGTATCAGGCATATTTGTACATATATTGCCATATTCATTTCCAAATATTTTCCACTTAAGCCCTTGGTATAAGCTACTCTCCTCCCCCACCCTTTTTTTTTATATTTTTTAATTTTATTGGGAGATCTTAGAGCTACTACAACATTCAGTCCATCATTTGTATCAAGCACATTTGCACACATATTTCCACATACATTTCCCAATATTTTCCACTTGAGCCCTTGATACAAGCTCCTCTTTAAAAAAAAAAACTCCCCTTTCCCCTCCCCCCCTTTATTAAAAAAATAATCATTTTATTGGGGGCCCCTACAACTCCCATCACAATCCCTAACAACATCAGTTGTATTCAGGCCACTTTTACACACCCATTGCCATCATCACTCTCAAAACATTCTCCCTCCCTCCAGGCCCCCATTATCAGCTCCCTATATTACCCATTTTGAAACAGCTACCTGGCTAACTTGTGGAAGAGATCCATATTTGCTCCTTTCTCTTCCAAAGGTAACCCAATAGAATGCTCAAATTACCTAACAATATCATTGATATGACATACCAGGAAAATGTTGATGAAGATCATTTAACAGTGGTTGCAGCAATATATCGACAAAGAATGGCCAAAAATTCATTTGGGCTCAGAAGAGAACGTGAAACATGGATTATTATTGCTGATGCCAGATGGATCTTGGCTGACAGTCAAGAATAACAGAAAGATGTTTGCTTGTGTTTTATTTTGAAGCAATTCAACTGTGTCTTAACAAAATATGAATAGCACTGAGCAAAATTGGAACTTCGTGTGGAAGCTGTACATGGATCAAGAAGCAATCATTCAAACAGAAGGATGGATTGTTGCTGTAATTAAAATTAGGGAGAGTGTGTTTGGGACGTATCCTTTCACCATACTTATTCAATCTATATTCTGAGCTAATAATGCAAGAAGATGGACTATGTGACAAAGACTATGGCATCAAGATTGGAGGGTAGCTTATTAATAATGTGCAATATGCAGATGATTCAACCTTGCTTGCTGAAAATGAAGAGTACTGGAAGCACTTGCTGATGAAGACCAAAGATTGCAGCCTTCAGTGTGGATTACAGTTCAATGTAAAGAAAACAGAAATCTCAAATTGACCCAGTAGGTAGCATCATGATAAAAGTAATAAAGATTGACATTGTTAAGAATTTCATCTTGCTTGGATCTATAATCAATGTTCATGAAAGCAGTAGGGTGTTATTTTGAGTTGGCTAGATAAACAAATCCAGAGGTACTTATAGGTTTGTAAGACAAACCTTTCTATCAAAGAGGAATTATATATTGAGAAAGCATCCCAGCCCAGTTCAGATAGAGTCCATAAGTCCAATATTAGCTCATCTGTCTGATATTAGTCCATAAACCCCTCTTTAGACTTACTCAGCACCTGCAATGATGCTGAATGCAAGAAGATCACAGGTCGGTGGGTGGAATGTCTTGTGAATCCAGTGGCAAAGGAAGCCTCTCAGCATTGGCAGGCATCTCCACATGACTCCTCCAGCTCCAGGGCTTCGGCTGCCACCGACATGGCTCCATGTGGCTTGTAAACAGGAATGTGAACGCAGAGAGAGAGTGTGGCACCTCCCCAAAGAAAGAGAGGAAGCTCCCGGAATCCTCAGGAGAAGGCCATGCCCACAAGGAGACCTGATTGACAGGCTAGACTCCACCCCTTCACTCTTAATATCCTCAAGTTGACACGAGATTAAGGAACTACAACAAGTAGTAGTTCTACAAGAAATTTGAGTACTACAAGAAATAAAGCAACACATTGCATTGGGTAAATCTGATACACAAAACCTTGTAAAAGTATTGAACAGCAAAGTTGCCATTTGGAGGACTAAGGTGCACCTGATCTAAGCCAGAAAGTAAAAGACCCTTGACAAGCTAGACTGACTGACACATATTGAACACTAAGGACAGAAAACCTGATGAGCCAGGAAGGAAATCTAGGCCATCATTCATGAAGAAATAAAAAGGTCATTAAAAAAACAGGAAAGAAATAAAAGATCAAAGTGTACATCAGCAGAGACTCTGACAGTTACTATTTATCATAGGCTCGTTTGTAAACTACTAAGAAATTCCTCTGTCTTTTGAATGTGGCTTTCCTGTTAAACTTCCATTGCCTTTTGTTTCTTTTTTGTAGAAGTAAGTCTCAGTATAATCTAGCACTAGCCAAACAACCCCATTGTCCCCATAGTTGCTATTTCTTCATCTTTCTCAAGCACCTAACACTTCACACCAGCTAAAGCATTCCTTCCCACCAAAATGATTCATCAAGGGTGTTTTCTAATATTTTAACTAGATTATGTCCTTTTAGACTTGCTCTCTTATCTCAGTCTTGTCATCTGGAGTTTTACTTTGTTTTCGGGCTCTATTGTTGATGTGCTGCTTCCAGTGCCGCCACCTTGGCAGGAGTTTGCTATGCACTAGCAGCTCAGTGTCACCTTTTTCTTTCATTGCTTTTTTTAAAATTATTTTCCTTTTTTTAGAAAAATAACATTACCCTTAAATCCCTGCTTTTGATGCTTAATTTATTGAGGTCATTGTGCCATCACATTTGAAAAAAAAAACTAACTCGTGGCAATAAATTCGATCTGAGTATTTGTCTGTTTCATCACATTATATGTGTATTTCTTGCTATTGTTTGATTTCTTTCTCTCTTTTTTTGGCATAGCTTTGTATTACTCTCTCTTGAGTATATTATTTTTCCCTTCCTTTTGGTGGAAATTTGAAGAAGGTAATCTCTGGTAGTTACATAATTTCATGTCAACTTGATAACTAGGGTGTAGGAGTACATCTTTCCTGTTAATCAGGTCAAAGCATGGCAATGCCTTGTTGTGGGTGTGGCCTTCTCAGGAGGAGGATTCTGGAAACTTCCTCTTTCTCTCTGCTTCATCTTCCTGTTGAAGATCCACTCTTGGAGAGCAGCTGAAGTCACAATGAGACCTGCAAGAGTCTTAGAGATTCTTCTACCACCACTAGATCCACAAGGCACCCACTGGCCTGTCATCAACAGCATTTTGCATCATTGCATGTGCTGCTTGAATTTGAAGAGGAATTTATGGACTAATATCAGATGTCAGGATGTTATCAGGATGGGACTGGAACGTTTCCTTAATAATCAATTGATCTTTGTTACAAAGCTTCCTCTAACACACATATAAGCACCTCTGGATTTGTTTCTCTAATCAACCATGCCTAACACATAAGTCTTTTCTAAGCAAGTTATTTGTAGTGGTTTGGGTAGAAAATGTTTTCCTCCATAAGTAGCTGCATTTCCTCTCCTCTACCTTTCCTGAGTCACAGACAATGTCCTACTGAAGGGTGGTCCACCTCCCCTGCCCTGTTTTTCCTAAATTTCAAGTCAAGCCCAGGAACACTCTCTCCATTGGCTATCGTTCAGAAAAAGGAATGATTTGGATCACTGATGTAAGATTCTGTGTGAGAGCTATGCTCTTCTGGTGTGTGAGTGTTCAGCTGTAGAGAGCATTGCTCTGAATTTTGTTCGACCACCCCTATTCCTGGGAAACCATTTCTTGTCATCCAAAGTCAGAAACATCTCTGGTTAAAAGTGAAGTTGGTACTGTTTCTGCTCCTGCTACTGCTGCTGCTGCTGCTGCTCCTCCTCCTCCTCCTTCTCTCCCTGGTTGTGGTTACAGGGCGATATCTCAGACATCACCCCCACTCTTTTTCAAAACTGAAGGATTTGTTAACACTGGTTTTGATGCTAAAAGCCAAAGGATGTTGTGTTAGTCCAGGTAGACTAGAGGAACAAATTTCATAGGCATACATATGGATATAAGGAAAAGGTTTATATACAAAAGAATGGAACACTAAGAAAGCATCCCAACCCAGTCCAGTTCAAAGTCATAAGTCCGATATTAACCCATATGCCCCAAATCAGTCTATAAAGTCTTCTTCTGACTCACGAAGTCACTGGTCAGTGGGTGCGGAATCCCGGCACTGGCAGGGGTCTCCCCATAGCCCCTTGCTTCCAGGGCTCAGGGTCCATCAACTGTAGAAGCAACTCATCGCTGGCAGAGGTCTCCATGTGGCTGCCCCAGCTTCAGAGGTCCAGCTCCATCAGGGCAAAGCCGTGTAGTCTCTCTGGTGGCTCCTCCAGCTTCTCGCATGCTGCCATCTTGTCTTGTCTGTGACTCATCATCTCTCAGACTAACTCCCAACCACTGGAGAAGACAGCTTCTCATCTTCACGAGGGAAATATTGTGAGATTTCCCAGAAGGCTAGAGGAGAAAGCCATGCCCACATAGAGACCTCATTGGCTACTCAATGACTATCTCCAGATTAACAGGCTAGACTCCACCCCTACATTTCAATCATAAAATTAACATAAGCACATGACAGCCACAGATGTTCTTGACTTCTGTACGTTAATCCTGATCTAGGATGAACTGGAATCTGGAATCTGAAACCCTGAGTTGGAATTGGATAAAAACCTACATACTCATCTAAAATTTTAAATCAAACTGGACTATTGTTATGCTATGCCACAGTGCAGTTCTCTTTGCCTATGGTTACTAAGTAAGGCATGGAGATTAGTAGAGTTAGCTTTGGAAGCAGAGCGTTCAGAATTCAGGCCCGAAGAGACCATGATCAAATCACTTCTCTTAGCTGCTGTTCCTCCATCTATAAATGGGAAGATAATAGCTACATAATCTGCTGTCAATTTGAGACATAAGAGTAAAGGAGTGGAGTTTATGTGAATCAGGTCACCGTTTGATGACCTCATTTGGAGGCACTAAGTAGATAAAACAGCTCGCTGGAGGTGGGACCTATGCTCAGTCCCTGTGAAACATTCCTGCTGACAAGACACGTGGAGCTTTGCTAGAACCCTGGAACTGAAGGAACCACTTTGAGACCCCTAACAGCACTGACATACCTCTACTGCTACTGGATCCACTAGACTTTCCACCCACTGGCCTGTGATCTCCCTGCATTCATCATCATTGCCTGCATTGCATGAGTCTGAAGAGGACTTTATAGGTTGACATTAGACAGATGGCCTAATATCAGACTTATGGACTTGATCTGGACTGGTCCAGGGTGTTTCTTCAATATTCAGTTGCTCTTGTTTATCCAGTTCTCACTTATACACATATGAGTATCTATGAAATTGTTTCCCTAGTCAACTCAGACACACACAGTTACCTTAGAGGGCTGTTGTGAAAAATAAATCAGAAAAGATGTGTGAATCCTATTATATACCAGACCAGACCCTGGTATATAGAAAAAGACTGATAAATGGTATGGTTGATCAGAATGGGGCTGATGGGTGTGATCCAACAGGATTGTGGAGACGGAATTGTCAAATTCCCCTGGTGGTGTAGTGGTTACACCATAGGGCTACGCATTGGTTTGTGATCCCCAAGGTCAGCAGTTCAAAACCATTAGTTTCTCCTTGAAAGAGAGGCATGACTTTCTATTCCCACAACATTACACTTCCAGGAACCCAAAGGGGAAGTTCTTCCCTACCCTATAGGGTCTCTCTAAGTAGCATCACCTAGATGTCAGCAGAGTCTTTAGAGAGATCTGTCTCGTGGCGATGCCACTAGTTTGCTCTTTACTTAAATTACCTCCTCATCCTGAGGCAGTTTAACATATTAAAAAGCCACCCAGCCTCAGTTAGACAAATTTATATTTTATTGCTATTTAGCCACTTGCTGGTTTTGTAGCTTCAGCAAATCACCTACCTTTTTTGAGCCACCATTTCCTGTTCTGACCAATGGCCATTCTCAGACTGGAATCCATGTGTGGTCCAAATAGCTAGAAGTCTTGGTTCTCAGCCCAAACACTGAAAGTTAATGTCCACCCTGTGACACCTTGAGAGACAAGCCGTGTGTCTGTTGCCAATAAAACCAAGCACGGTTCTACGCTGACACACGGGGGATACCATGAGCCAAAGTTGACATGCTAGCAACTGGGTGCTTTTATTTTGTATTTTGCCTTTTCTTATCATTGAGTTATGAGGAATAAATGGGATGGCTTATTTTAAAATTACTGACACATGGTTTGCATGATCGTTGTTGTTGTTACGTTCCATCCATCCAGGTTCTGACTCATAGCTACCCGAGGCACAACAGAACAAATCACTGCCCAATTCTGTGCCATCCTTACAACTTTCTCATGTTTGAGTCTATTGATGCAGCCACTGTGCTGATCCTTTGTGTTTAGGGTTCCCTCTCCAGAAACTAGTCTCTCCTGACAACATGTCTAAAGTACCTAGGAAGAAGTCTTGCCATCCTTGCTTCTAAGGAGCATTGTGGCTGTACTTCTTCCAAGACAAATTTGTTTGTTCTTTTGACAGTCCATGGTACTTTTAACATTCTTCCTCAATACCAGATTTCAAATGTATCGATTTTCCCTTCTCTCTACCTTATTCGATGGCCAATTTTCACATGCATATGAGGCAATGTAAATACCATGACTTAAGTCAGGCACACCTTCGCCCTCAAGGCACATGCTTGCTTTTCAGCACTTGTGCAGCAGATTTATCCAATGCAATGTACCACTGGTCTCTTGACTGCTGCTTCCATGAGGACTGATTGTGGATCCAAGCTATACAAAACTCTTGACAACCTCAATCTTTCCTTCGTTAATCATGATACTCCCTACTGGTCCATTGTAAGGGTTTCGGTTTCCTTAACATTGAATTGTACTTAGTACATAAAGGTTGCAACCCTTGATTTTCATTAGTAAGTGCTTCCAGTGTTCCTCACTTTCAACAAGTAAGGCTGTGTCATCTGCATACAGCAGGTTGTTAATAAGCCTCCATAGTCTATTCTTAGTATGACAGCTCTACTGATTGTTGGTTCTGGATGACCCTGTTGGCACTTGAAATACCAATGACATCGGTTCCAGCATCACAGCAACACTCCAGTCTCTACAGTACGGCAGACTGACTGACGAGTGGCAGAATCTCCTCTGTAATTCTATGGATGTATTCTTTCCCATTGCCTTTATAAACTCTTCTCTTTTTACCCTTATTCTATTCATTCTTGCCCTTCTGCGCTTAGCTTAGGGAGACTGTGGGCAGTCGGAGCTGAAGCTGCTGCTCGTGGTGTGCTTCTTTTTCAAGCAGAAATCTCTTTGCACTTTTTAATTCTTGCTTGGAAGGAAGGTTAAAATAAAATTTGATCATGGAACACAGCTTAAAGAGAAATTTGAGAATCACCATCATGTGATCAGGAATCTTGAAGCTATGTTCTCTCACCTCCCAGGTTCCAGCTATCATCACAGTTTTTTTCACACTTTTACTTCATGGAGTTGAAAGTCTTCATCTGATCACAGGTAAACTCATTTCCTGATCCTGCCACGTAAGTCAGGCTTTGATGACTGGATCACACCTTGGGGACCACATAAAGGCCTTCACTCAAAGCTGTACTCATGATCAAAGTCTGGAGCCAGGCCTGCCGTCTGCCCACGACCTTTGGAGGTGATTGGCAGGACCGTGATGGAAAAGATAACAGCTCATCAAGGAGGCCTCACTCAGATGTGGTAAACAGAGCTTTTGCTTTCATTGATTGAAGAGTGGGAATCTCACAGCTGGATGGTGATAAAGTAGCTTATAATTTTATGGACTGTTTTAGGTGTGTGCATAGGTAGACTTTACACTTTAAAATATTCATGTAAAGTCATAAGGTGGGTACAGAGTTGCTTTATTTTTAAGTTTTATTGGCTTTTAATTCAAATCTACAATTCAGTAGTCCAATCATATTTAAAATAGTTGCACAAGCATCACCACGATCAATTGTAGACCATTTTCTTCTTTCTCGTGTCCATTGTTATTAGGTCACCATTTCCCCTCAGCATCTCCTGCCATATTCTCAAGAAATCATTGGTCTATACTACCTCTATAAATTTAGCTCTCCTAGATTTCATATACAGAAAAAACATGAAAAATCTAAGCAAATAATAACAAATTAGAAGAAAGAAGAACTTCAAATGAAAGGAAAGCAGAAAGTTGAGATCAAATGGTAAGGTGTTAAATTTTAACCTAACTTCATCTGGCACAACTGACTTTATTGTGCTGCCTGATAGCTCAGAGGGGGTTCACCAGAGGCTTCATCCATGTAGGGTCCTAGCAAGCGGGTTTAGGGACTTCCACTTTCATCTATCCTTCTACAAACTGGATGTCTACAATTTAAGCTCCATTCCTTCCTTCAAGTTTGAATTTATAAAAGTTGCTTTTCTAAATGTAAATTTCTAATTAAAATGTTTAGTTTTCAATCATTGAACACTACAATTTTACGAAAATAAGGTCAAACAAACAGGACAAACACCCTTGGTGAGAGATGAATTAAAACTTTTTTAGAACTTCAGAAATCCCTCATACTTTGTAAAATCCTGTTTTATTATGAATTTTTTGTCTGAAAGCAATTACAGTCATATTACTATAGAATAAAGAATAATACAAACAGGCAAGGTATAAATAAAATGCCCCTATAATCCTACCTGACAATGTTCCGAAGTGATGCATAAGATTTTCATCTGCTCCTTCCTGCGAAATAGGGAACTGAGTCCTTCTTCATTATTCGCTCTTAGTCTGGAAGCTCCACTGAAATCTGTTCACTTGGGGATGACCCTGCTGGCATGTCAAACACCTGTGGCACAGCTTCCAACATCCCAGCTACACACAAGTTACCACCGTACGTGGCAGTCAGGTGGTGGACTGAAAAAAGGGCAAACCGGTAGGTCTTGGATGAAGTACAGCTAGAGTACGCCTTAGAACCGAGATTGCATGGGAAGACTTCATCTTACACACTGTGGGCATGTAGTCAGAAGAAATCAGTCCCTTGAAAAGGGCACCATGTTTGCTAAGGGAGAGAGGCAGTGAATGAGGAGCAGGTCTTCAAGAACATGATTGAGACTGTGGCGGCAACAATGGGCTTGCACAGAGAAACCATTGTGTGGCTGGAGCAGGACTGGGCGGTATTTTGTTCTGTTGTGCATCGGGTCACCATGGGTTAAAACAGAGTGGAGGCACCTAGCAGCAGCATCATGCTACTGTTGGGTGGGTGATTGAATACTGACCACAGAGTTGGTGGTTCAAACCCACCAACTACTCCGTGGGAAAAAACCAAGGCTGCCTCTGCTCCTGTAATGGTTACAGAGCTTTGAAATCCCTCTCTGGGGTCTCTAGAAATTGGAGTCAGCTCCACAGTGGAGAACTTGGTTTGGGATTTTTTTTTTTTCTAATCCCATCTCGCCAGAGAAAACTATACTGGCAAATGCCCTTCAGATTCTTTCTATGTAAATGTTTACATAGTTTTCAAACAAAAATGAAATCCTTCCATCTAAATTATTTGTTCTTAACATAGTTTAATTCCAGGAAGTCTTTCTTGTTGACTCTTCAGCTTGTTTATAAAGACTTCCTCTTACAGACATTGCAAGACACGAACGACGATGGAGAATGATGTAGAATGAAAATCTTGAAGGGAAAACCCCGAGAAGTCTAAGAAATTGGACAAAACTACTTAAAAGCATATACAAGGAACTGATTAAAAGCAGATACAAGGAAACAGAAATCATTCCCCAGGGGACATCAAAAAAGTGTCACTACACACAGAGCACTTGATGCTGATCACATTCCATCAAATTATCATTCTGACCCAGTTGTTATCTTAGCAAACTTGCTTTCCACCGGGTATATTTTCTTCGTTTACACCCTTCCAGTATCCTCAACTTCTGTCCATACTGAGTGCTCCTGTCCTTCATCTCAGGCGTTCTCCTGCCTCCTCAAACAGCTTACACACCGTCTTTCTGTCTGGGTCATCAGTCCTATTAATTTCCAATTCCTGATTCACTCTACTCTCCAATCTCCAGGTTGCTGACCACCGCTGGAGAAAAATCATAGGACTCGTCTAGCTAAATGTTAATATGCATATTTGTTCTACTGCCTCCTTGGGGTCCCCTTGGCTCCTTGAATTTTTAATGTTCCATGCCGTGTCACTCTCCCAAGTCTCTAAAATTTGGTTTATCCTCCCTGATAGCTTCAAGGCCTTTTTGACATTCTCTTGCTTTTCAAAGTAGAGGCAGGGTTAGTTACTATGGACAGGAAATGAAGCAAGAATAGTGCTCCTGGTCTACTGCTCTTTGTACTACATGTTGTAAATAAGATTTCTTCCTGAAACTTTATTTTGCTCCAAACGGGGTGATTGCCTCTCTGCTCTGTAAAACCAAATTATCTGAAAATGTGTACCTGGGTGACTTGGGACCCCCCTGAACCTCAACCAAAAGAGAGAGACTGCCTGGAGACTTTAGCAGCGTGGAGAGAGGACTTCCTGTGCAAATGGTGAAAGTGGGGGGCTACTGACTATGAACGTTTGAGAGGTTCAAGGGCACTCACTTGAGGAGAACCTGGGAGGAAAGGCCACGTGATCAAATGGAAAAATCAATGGAACCCACATCCGTCCCGGAGTCAGAACCAAGTCCGGGTAGATCGTAGAATCAACTTGAAGAGGTTCTCTTAAAAGTGCCAAGGTCCCAGGAAGGAGAAGTTGCCACACACCCCAACCACAATGGCCACCACAGCAGTACCCTCTACATAACTCACACATCAGATTTTCTCTGGGGTCTAAAACATAAGCAACAGTTATCAGTAGTCCAGGAACATTTGAAATCTCTGTTGCAGGGTACAGAGGTTGATATCTCAGATCTATCCAATTAAGATGTTTTTAGGTTTAACCTCTCCTCATTTACTTTGTATGCCCTTAATCTGACAAGGTCTACACCAACCAGTTTTAACTATCCATTCTCTTTATATCTTCTATAGTATTTGCTATGAATTTGATTATGTCATTCAATGCATAATTAGTTTTTCAGTGCCAGTTGTACTCTTAGTCCTGTTTGATGTCTTTTAAAATCTGGAATCGATTGTGTGCAATGCAATGTTGTACTCCTTGTTTTTTTGTTTTGTTTGGGGGGGAGGGGCATCACTACCCTATGGTGGGAGTAGGAGGCCCAGCCTTGCTCCTGGAGAACGGTTGCTGGATTTGAACCGCCAACCCTGCGGGCCACAATCCCTCACAAAACCACTAGGCCACCAGGGCTCAGCCCCCTTGTTTTGTTTTGTTTTTTAATGCATATATAATCTGTATAATGTTTATATAATCTTTTTCATTCTTGTATTTTCAATTTTCAGAATCACTTGATTTTAGCACTCTCTCCTGCATATAATATAGTGTTATGATTTGCATGCGAATTTTGTTGTACTTTTTAAATGTGTAGACTTAACTTATTTACTTGTGTGAATATGAGACAGATCTTACCCTGTCATATTGTTTTCTGTGTAACTCTTGGGATATTTTACCATAAGATTTTGTTCATTTTGCTGTGTGCTTGTGCTTCTTGATTCTTAGAAGAGTTCACTTACCTGATGGCCTGGATTACCATGATAGCATTACATGATGTCCTTAGTTCACAATCAGGGCAACAGAAAGGAGTTTCTCCCTCTCCACCTAAAGGATTCTTTTTAAAAAAAAAATTCTGCATGATTCTTAACATGGAAACTATTCTGAAAGAATGTACCCCAATACTTTAGCGGTAAGATCCCCTAGAAATATATAACTAATTACATAACCTATGTCCCAGAAGGAGATGCACTATTTCTGTCCTTCAGCACCATCAAAGCTAGCCACAAAACCGCCAGACTAGGTAAAGGGGCATTCCTTTGTCCCTGTTCCTGCTCGTCAGCCCAGACACTGCTGGTCTTCTCTCCCTCCCAGTGGTATGATGAGCCATGGGCCCTTTGATCTCTTTGCCCAAGACTGATTAAGGGGCTATGTGGACTTGGGAAAGATGACTGTGCCAACTCACCTGCCCATAAAGGACGTTTCTTGAGTAGAGTCAGTCTTAAATGGAATTTTACCCTCCTCCTTCTGTTCCAACTATTATGAAACAAATAAAGGTATAGAGAGGCCACTAAGTAAATTCCAATTATTCCATAAAAGCTACAGCCCTGAACGAACTTACTTTCCTTTTTCATCGCATGCTGTTTCTTTAGACTGTTATGGACTGCCTACTCCTTTTTTCTTCCTCTCTTTACTTAATAATGAGGTTTTAGCTGTGCTTTTGTACTCAAAGTGTATACTTAAATCTTTATTATTTCATGTATTAGCTGGAAATAGTATAGCAATAGCTTGTTGTATTTTCATTAAAGTGTTAAACAGCAGTTTACACTCCTGTTCAATAATTTCTATGCAACTTGTTCCGTGACGTTGGTTCCACAGTCTTCATCATGCATGAACATTTTCATTATTTCTAGTCTGCTTGTTCCACTCCTAGTCATCTGCTTCCCCAATCGCCTGACATTCTCATCCTTGTTTGAATGTAATTGCTGACCACTTGGTCTCATAGCGGGGATTTCTTAAAGAAGCACAAACCTTATGGACTGTGGGTGATGGACTGTGGGGTGGTGCTAATTTGTTGTTCAGTTGAGCTCGGTTCCAGGTTTGGAAATTTCCCTAGAGCAGAGGTTGATAAACTCTTGATACCGAAGAGCCAATCCTGTCCCTCCTAACAACTTTAAAATCACTCAAGAGCTTTAAATATGTTTTTCCAAACAAATGGAATCACCAAGATCTTCAAATGTTTTCAAGGTTACTTCAGATCCGCACGTTCACACTGAAAGAGTCGCAGTTTGCTGACCACAGCCCTAGGGCACTTCTCCAGCCTCAACCAGGCTGGGATGTCTATTTTGTTTTTGTTTTTAACATTGAGATTCCATTCCACATTTTCTTTTCATTTTATCAGAGTCCATTTATAGGAATGCTGATCAGAATAGCCAGGAAGCATGTAGTTCTTCTGGTCTGAAGATAAACCATAGACCTTGGTTTGTGTGGACTAACGGTATTTGTCCCATAGGCTCATTTTTCTCAGAATCTTTGAGTTACTTCTTTCTCTTTTGCTCCAGACAAGTCGAGACCAAGAGGTATATCTCAGATGGCCACTTGAAGATTTTTCAAATCCCAGACAACTAAAATGTCTAACATAGCTATAGGGACAATATTTTGCCAGGTGACCAAGATGATCCTGAAAGTACATTCATGCTGGAAGCTATGTCACCAGTGTTTCAAATACCAGCAGTGTCACACGTGGTGAGAAGGTTTCAATAGAACCTCCACTTCTCAGGGATTAGCCACCAAAAATGTCAGGAGTAGGAGCAGAACATGGTCTCATGAGGGGGCAAAACTATTCCCTCAAGTAAAAAAGCACTCAAAATATGACTGAGAAAGAGCTGCTTCCTGAAAGCAGCGCCTACCTTATTGATGAAGATGGAGCAAAGTCTGCAGGACTTTCATTTGCTGGTCTGGCAGGACTCAAAACAAGAAAGATTGGATCACAGAATGTATGAAGTGTGCATCTGGGAAAATAAAAAGTCACCAAAATGTAAAGGAACACAACAAAATGGATATCTAGAATACAAGAGAACTGAAATTGAATGGGATTGGTCATTTTGAGATTGATCATGGTCTCAATAGTTTGGCAGTTATGCCCTATGATGTGCTCTAACATGAGGTACGACAATTCCATTATGGAATCTAGCATGACGTAATCAACTCTGTGAGCAGCCAGCAGAGTTGGTCAATCCCTACTGGACTTCTCTCATCCACCTTGTCTCTAATTTTGGATCAATTGGTATACCCTTATCCCTGGGCTGGTCAACACCATCTCCTTTCCCCCTCCTCCCATTCTTCCGTGACCCACACCCTGAAACCCTCAGTCCCTTAGTTTTTGCCTCCAGACTGTTCATCCAGCCTATCTTATCTAGATAGACTTGCAAAGGTAACAATATGTACCCAAAGAAGTCTTCCTAAAATGAAGCAACCAAAGAAAATAAAGCAATGATAACAACAACAATGTCATATATACATATGCATATGTATATATATGTGTATATATAATAACAATATAAAAACATGTAACTAATTCAAGGTCTGTTCATTGACCTCCAGGAGTGTCCCCTGGTTGAGTCAGATGGGGTGCCACTCCCTGGTCCCCCCAAGGTTTATCGCGGTCATTCCATCTGGATCTCCACACTCTGTTGCACACCGTTAGTGTTTTTCCCTGGTGTGGTTGTGTCAGACAGGGTATAATCCTAACCCTCGTTCTCCACTGTTGACCCTGAAAGGCCTTGGGTCAGTGATGGTAACTGCATTTCATAGTGGGGCTGGCCATATGATCCTTTTTGTGCATTGACTGTTCTGAGTGGGAATATATCCTGAAGGATGAGTGGACCAGGATGCATTCCTTTCTTTCTTCCTCCCTCTTCATTTGTTCTCATGTGTTCTGGTCAGGCATCTCTCATTCCCTCAGCTGCAGCTTCAAGTGCTGACCTCTAAGGCAAACTTCCCTGGTGGAGAAGTGGTTGCCCCTGTAGTTGAGATTGGGGTTGTGTGCTCAGACTTTTTCATTGGTTCTCCACTTTTTACTGCCACACTGCATTCACATCCTGGATCACCGGGTCTAAGTTTGGTCCCTCTTTCGCTGTGGAGATATAAATAATACACTCCCCTTGGGAGGGTTAGCACTCCATTCCCTCTCTACACATCACCATTTGACCCACGGCCCACCCCCATCCCCCTATTCCAGTTGGTTACCATGTGTAGCTTGGAATTTGGTCTGGCCCCTGCCATACTACTTGGGCCTCTCCCCAGGCATTTCTGAGTACAGTAGCAACCCACAGTATCCCTTTTGCATTATTTTTAAATTACACTTACCTCAGTGGACTCATGTCGTACCTGCCCTTTTGTACTTGGCTAACTTCACTTGGCATAAATCCCTCCAGTTCTTCCCATGCGGTGATGTGCTTCATGAATTCATCACTGCTTTTCAGCCATGCATAGTACTCCATTATATGTATGTACCACAGCTTTTTAATCCATTTGTCAGTTGATGGAAATTTGGGCTGTTTCCAACTCCTTGCAATTGTGAACTGTGCTGCGATGAACACTGGAGCACAGATGTCTGGTCATGGTTCATTGCTTGCCTCTTCTGCATATATGCCCCGTAGGGGGATTGCAGGGTCATATGGTAGCTCAATTTCCACCTGTTTTAGATATTGCCAAATTGACTTCCTTAGTGGCTGTATATACCTACAGGTCCACCAGCAGTGGATAAGTGTTCCTATCTCCCGACAGCCTCTCAAAATGATTCATTTTTTTAAAAGGGGGGAGGGGAAAGAGGCTTTTTTTTTAACGAGGAGCTTATACGAAGGGCTCAAGTGGAGAATGTCTGGAAATGAATGTGGCAACATGCGTGCAAATGTGCTTGATACAGATGATGTATTGAATGTTATAATAGCTGTCCCCAATCAAAATATTTAAGTAAAAAAGAACAAATAAGTCTATCTTGGAATAAGTACAACCAGAATACTCTTTGGAGTCAAGGATGACAAGATTGGGTCTCATGTACTTTGAGCATGTTGTCAGGAGAGACCAGTCCTTGGTAGCAAAAAAGAGGAAGAGCCTCAGTGGTAAGGACTGGCATAGTGACTGCAAGAGTGGCTGAATCCTGAGACAGACTGTGAGACTGGCATAGAAGCAGGCCGTGCATTGTTCTGCTGTCCACAGGCTGGCTGTGGGTTAGAACCACCTTGAAGGCACCTACCAACAATCGCAACAGCAACAACAGGGGCAAAACATTGAAAAGCACAGCAAGTATCAAAATAGGATGGAAAGTACACACAGTCACCGTACCAGTAAGAATGGTGGGCAAAACCATTTCAAGAGATAGCAAACGATTTGGTCAAGACTTGATGACACTGAAGAAAGAAGTTCAAGTTGTACTGAAGCCTTTAGCCAAAAGCAAGGCTCTGGGAGTTGATGGAATATCAATTGATATGCTTAAAAACAAGACACAGAAACCTGGTACAGTGCTGGATATACTCCTAGCCGAGGCCCCAAATTTTGTAAAACAGCTCCCTGGCCATCCAACTGGAAGAGCTCCACATATGTGCCCACTTGAAAGAGGTGACCCAACAGACTGTAGACATGATCAAACAGCATCATCACTATCAAATGCAAGTGACATTTTGCTGAAGATAATTTTTAAAATGGTTGCAGCAGAATATTGCCAGGAAGCTGCCAGAGATTCAAGGTGTATTCAGGAGGATATGCGGAGTTAATGATATCATTGTTGACCTCAAAGGGATCCTGACTGCAAGCGAAGATATGCATTTGTATTTTATTGGCTATGCCAAAACAGTTGTCTGTGTGGACCAACCTGTGGATCACAGTGAGAAGAACTGGGATTCCAGAACACTTCTCTGAGCTCACAAGAACTTGGACACCGATGAAGAGTCAGTTGTTTAAAATGAGCGAAGGAATTATTTAAAATCAGGTAAGTGTTGGGCTGTATCCTTTCACCATAGTAATTAAATCCATTTGAATTGAGAAGCCAGACGATTTGAAGAGTGCAGGCTCATTAACAACCTGCCATATGTAGCTAACACATACCACAGTGGTTACACAGTGCTTGCTAGTCAGAAGGTCAACTATACACAACCTCTAACTACTTCGAGGGAGAAAGACAAGACTTTGTACTCCCTCAGTTACAGTCTGGAACACCCACAGGGACATTCTATCCTGTGTCATTGGATCGCTAGTCAGGATTGAGTGCACGGCAGTGAGGGGTTTGGTTTGGTTGTGGCAGAGCAGGTTACCCGTTGGGCTGCCGATTGCAAGGTGAGTAGTTCAAAGTCATGAGCCGCTCCCTGGGAGAAAGATGAGGTTTTTCACTCCGGTCAAAAGTTACTGCCTCAGTCAAAAGTTACTGCCTCAGACACCTACTGGTATTCTATCGCATCTTAAAGAGTCCCTGTGAGGATGAGAGTCCCCCTCAACGGTTGAGAGGACCATAATGACAAGGAGTCCTGGTGGCATAGTTGGTGGCATACGTTGGGCTGCTCATCTGCAAGACCCAAGTTCCAAACCACTAACTGCTTTAGGGAGAAAAATGAGACTTTGCACCCCCATTACTAGTTATCCACAGGGGCAATTTTACTTAGCCTGACAGGGCTCTGTGAGTCAGAATCGACATGAGGGCAGTGAGGGGGTCATATTTATACAAAGCACCACTCTCATTTCCCTTCTCGTTTAAGTTGTGAGGGATTTTGATGCTTCCCGTTCATTGCTGTGACCATAATCCGCAGTTCTACTGTTTTTCTAAGTTTTATAGTTCAACCCATTCAGTGCTCACTGTCCTTTCTTTGGCAGGAGTTACGATTCCTCTTTTCTGTATGATCTACGTTCAACTTTTTACTGTAACTGGTTTTTCATGAATTACAATGAAAAGTCAGGCGGAACGGTCTCCTCTGTCCTCCCCTATTGGAAAGCAATTGTCTCCCATGAAGATCTTCGGATCCTTCCTATGTCTCAGCCTCTCCCTTGCTATCTCTCACCCTCTGGGGTACCTGTACCCTCTGCAAAGGAGAGGAGATGCGCACGATTGCGCCCGGCGGGCGGCGAGGCGGGGCAGCGTGCCATGCGGACCTCCCACCACCAGGAGGCACTGTGGAAACGGCGCGCGCGGCCCAGGCGGCCCCTCCCTCCCGGCCGCGCGCGCTCTCTGACCCCCACGCCGTGGCGCCTCCCGCGGGTTTGGCGTCGGGCTTGGCGCCGGCTCCGCTCGGCGGTCGTCGGTAGGTGTCCGCCGCGTGCGTCCCACCCTCACTTCTCCGGGGCGCTTCCGGCCTCGGTACGGAGCTTGCGCGCCTCCGGCCCCCCCCCCCCTGCTCCGCGCTGCCGCCGCTCCGGCCCATGGGGAAAGTCGACCGGACGGCCCGGGTAAGTCGCCCGGCTCGGCGGCCTGGCGGGGAAGCTCGTGCCGGCGCCCGGTTCCCCGGAGGGAGGCGGACGCCGGGCGGCATCGTTAGGCCGCAGCGTGGAGGGCGCGGGAGGGTGGGATCGGGGCCAGCCCCGAGCCCGGGGGCGTCGCGGGGTCCCGCGCTCGAGCCCCTCTCGCAGCCGTTTCTCTCTCCGGACCTTGGCCGAGGGCGCCCTTAGCCTCGCCTCCGCTGCCCTCCCCGGGAGCCTGGCTCCGGCCTCCGCTCCCATCATTCTCATCGCCTCCACGGCCGCGCGCCGGCCCCTGCAGCCCCGCCTGCCCCTGGGCCAACCCCGGCCACTTTCCCCTTTATCTTCGCCCCGGAGCCCGGTCCCTCGCTTTCCTCCGCCCGTCGCCGGGCCTCTCCTTCCTGCCTGTCTGTTGCAGGCTCTTGGAGACCGAAGGACGTTCCTCTGCTTCCTTGGCCGTGTTTGGAAAAAAGTTTATAGGTCACCACCCCCCTAGCAGCCAGAACCACTGGTCACCTGGGGCCCAGCTCCTCTGCAGGGCCCCGGGGCTCTGGGAGTAAGTCAGAGGGGAGAGAAGCCATTTCCACCCGGGGCCCCGCTAACCTGGAATTCCAGGTGTCGGTCCCTGGCGCTTCCCTGGGCAA
>PVJH01015130.1:0-54551 GCA_004026705.1 Nesogale talazaci
TTCAATGGTTGTTTTCTTTGAAGTAGATCACCAGGTTTGCTTCTCAAGTACCTCTGCCTAGGCTTGAACCTTCAACCTTAAGGTTAGCCACTGAGTGCATCAGCCATTTACATCCTAGAGGGATTCTTCTAATCCCATGATTCTATCAAAGTCTAAAATTCTATTGTTTTGTCATATTAATTAGTGAGAATATAGTTATTTCTTTAACTTATATGCAGCTAAACCAATATAACAATAACTCTGAGTAAAAAGCTGACTTATCTGCAAATTAACAGTGATAATTTACAATTCTACAATTTACCAATGCAATCTTGGAAGCCTTATTTTAAAAGCAGCCAGCATTGGATTGAGAGTAAGGACCCTTCCATTAGATGGAATTCAAGTAAAATTTCACTGAAACGTTAGCTAACACTAATGGGAGAACTGAAAGCTGAAGATAATCGAGACAAATTCACTTAACACAGAAGGCCTAAAGAAGTAGTTGCGCTTTCTTCTTTCACAGCTACAAGAGTGGAAAATTAAATGTACTCTTCTATAGCAAATGCCTGTGCTACATACAAGGAAAGCCATAGAAATGGAAAACCCAATTGCTGAAGTCTGCAGATGTAAAGACTGGGACCAATGTCTGTGGTATTAAAATGTGTGGCCAGAAAGAGCAAGGAAATAAGAATGTAAGAAATGTCTTGCTACACTGGACTGTTCCCTATGAATTCCATGAGAAATGGTAGTTGACATAGTCCATTACCTAAAAGTAAAACATATTTTTAGATCAAACAGCCATTTTTCACAAGGTCACAAAAGCCCAGACAGTAAGGAAGCCAAGGAGGAATAGAACAAATGGGCTGACTTAGATTACTTTAAGCTGATTAGCCACTCATATCAATTTTAGATCATAGACTATTAGGGGTTGAAGATGGTACTGAATGATAGAAGACCTTAATAATATGTATTTGGATCAGTGAAGGAAATGATGCGAGCAGAAAGAACATGCACATCAATTTCATGACTCTGTCCTACATTAGAGAGTTGAAATGAAATGTTGAAGAGGGAGACTCGTGGCTATTACTTGTTTAGAAAATTTAACTGGCTTGATAGAAAGCATTTCTTGCTATGTGAGAAGTGTATTTGGCAATATTATATTCCTAGGGTGTTCTTAAAATTATGACCTGAAAGCTCAAAGTCAAAATTCAAAACTACCTTACATTTTCATTGATTTTATGAGAAGCTCCCATTAAACATAATAATTCTTCTCTATAATTCTAGAAAATCGGGAGATTTGTAGCCAGTAGAAATATAACTAAGGTAATAAGAAAATTGTGTTAGCTATCATTCACCCATCTAAAAACGTTTCCTTCACAAGAATCATCAGTCATCATTTTCTTGAAAGTATATCTTATTAATTAAAGCAATACCTACATATACTGAAGTAATATTTGTCTCAAAAAGAGAGTCATACTAAAGTTACAAACTCTTGTGTTGGAGTATTAACATGGTTACACTGATCATTAGCTGTGAAGCTCTGGGAAAGTTGCTTAGGAGTTCTGTTGACGCCCTGAGCATTCATGAAGTACTTGTTTTGTAAGAGAATGCTGATGGCTGACACCAGATCCCTTCAACTTATACCAAGGGCTCAAGCAGAAAATATTTGGAAATGAATATGGAAACATGTGTACAAATATACTTAATACAATTGATATAGTGAATGTTATAAGAGCTGCAAGAGCCCCCAATAAAATCATTGGGGAAAAAAAGAACTCTGGTGGTTGTAGGGGTCATGTGTTCGGCAATGACTCACAGGCCTGCAGTTGGAAAGCACCAGCAGCTATGAGGGAGAAAGACTGGGCTTTCTCCTCTTGTATCCACAGGAATTCTCCATGAATCAGTCTGGACTCGATGGCCATGACTGTGGGGTTTGTCAGCGTTAGTGGATGAAGATGTGTAAAGTGCTTAGGATACAGTAAGTGCTCAACAAATCCTGGAGAATGGCAATATTAAGGAGCCTGGTAGTATAGTGGGTTTTACACTTTGAGCTCCTTGGGAGAAAGTTGAGAATTTGAGACTTTCAGACTTACAGCCTCATAAATCTAAAGGGGCTAATTCTGCTAGGTCCTAGAGGGTCCCGATGAGTCAGATTCAACCCTGTGTTAGTGGGTTTGGGTATGAGTTCAGTGATACTATTCTATGATGAATGCTATTAATTGAGACTACAACATTTATCCATAATGCAATGTCTCTAAGTTATTAAGGGGGGAAACCTTTTATTTTTTAAGTTCTACTAAATAATTTGTCTGATTAAGTAGCACATGGCTGTCATCTAAAATGTCTGCTTGGTCCTATAAATGTTAGATGAAGGAAGTAAGAAATCAGTTTTCTTGGTATTTGTAGGCATCAGTTTTAAAATATTCACCTCTTAAGAGAGGTAAAATATAATTAAGAGGCCACAATATAATAAAACATCAACATTAGCCCATGGATCTACATTTAGGAAATGCCCTGCATATTTAGACATGTTAAGACTCCCTGGGTTCCATCTCTAACCATTAACACATTACTTCATTGACTCTTGTGGAGCTGACAGGCAATTTTACTGATAAATAAAGCTGAAGATGTTCAAAGTGAAATTTGAATTATTTTGCATATATTTACACATATAAACAAAGCAACATTTGGCAATTTGGGATTTGTCAGGGAAAAAAAACATTTAATAAATTTATTATCACCTAGTTGGTTCAGAAGCAAATGCTAATTTTCATGTGATAAATATAAGCATTCAAATGGTGAATGAGGGATTTCTAAATAGCTTACTATGGCATGCTGCTATGCTTGCACCTCATAAACACTCACGTTAAAATTTAATTTAATTTCTTCCACCTTCCCTAAATTTGAGGACAAAATATAAGTTGTGCAAGATGGATGAGAAATTGAGTTTCTCTTTCTTCTGAATGCAAGTACACAGAGAAAACAATAACTATTTTGATGGTGGCAATTTCTCTTGCAATCTTCCCCAATCCCTTGCATGATAAATGTTCATAATAACCTTTAATTTACTTATGTATACAATATGTAATAATTAATCACCTTAATAAATTAGAGAATGAGAAAACAGCTTTTCTTTGTAAAGTACACTTGAGAACACTCAACAGAAAGTACAGATAACATTCTGGAATGTGGGGAGAGGGTGATAGTGTCACACAACTTTCTAACCAGATTGAATTTGGTAATACTTCTGTGCGTAGGAACCATCTACACGTAACAGTGTTAGAAGAGGTGAACCGAGAAAAACATATTCTGTCATTGGAGACCAAACCCCTGACTGCCAGAGAAATCATGATAGCATTAGTCATTTTAGACAGTATACCTAGGAGCTCAGTAATAGTCTCTGTTCTTATCGGTTATCCAATTGGTTGGGAAAAATGCAATGTAAAGCATCAAGCTATTTTCTATCTGCAGGTAGAAGAAACTCATGCCTAAACGGACTGCTTAGAGCCTTTCTAGAACTACACGAGCCTAGTGTGAGGAAGGAGGACTCTCTCCTCTACAGTGATGGTGTAGCTATCTGGGAGCGTCATAGCTCACTGGCTGGAAGAGCCCAAGCAAACACTTGGCAGATTTTTATGTCTAAAGTATTTAAGCTCTTACTCTTCTCGCTGAAACCTTAAAACTAGAACCTGTCTAGATTCATCAGAGAAAACATAAATGGCAAGCCATCCCAAATCTCTGGTTCATAAAAGACTAAGGAGTCCCAGTGGTGGAATGTGAATGCTGAGTTGCTGACTACAACGTTGGCCCTTGGACCCCATCTAGCTGATACTGCTCCTGGGAAGTGGATGTGGCAGTCCGCTCTTATCAAGTGAAGGCTAAGAAAACCCTAGGGCTGCCAGGACTCAGGATGGACCTTATGACAATGGATTTGAGTGTTCTTGTTGCTTTTATTATCTAGTAAGAAGCATTACATCTTGTTTAGCAGCAGCTAATAAGAATTTATCTATTCCTTCAAATTGGAGTGGCATGCTACATTGATGTATCAGAGGACTGTTTTAATATCTGGTTTTGAATTTGTGTCAACAGTCATGTCACCTTTACCATCATCATAAAAATTGGCTGGAAATATGCAATAAAATACTTCACTTTTATGTAGTTAGGGATACTTTTGGGTGTCTACTCCATTCTACAAACTGTTTTCCAATCTAGTCCAATTACCAGTGAGTTGATTGCAACACACAATAGACCCTAAAGGACAGAGTAGAACTATTCCCTACATTGTCCAAAGTTATTGTCTTCACAAATGTATACTGCTACAGCTTTTTCCTGTGAAGTGGTTAGTAGTTTCAAGTGACTGACTTTTCCATTAGAAGTCCAATGTGAACCTACTGTACCCTGAGGACTTCTTGAGGGTGTGTCCTAGGTATCAGCAAAGTATTCGAACCAACTGCCATTGAATCAACTCTGTCTTGTAGAAACCCTTTCTATGATTTCTGGGGCTTTAAAGTCATTGCAGAAACAGACATCTTCCCTTTCTCCCAAGGGCAGTTGGTGGGTGTGAACCACTGATATTGCAATTCACCATCCAATGTTTATCGAACTGTGCCACCAAGGTCCTTTATTAGGAAAAATAGCAGAATTAAAATCCCTGCCTTAAAATGGCCATGATATGAAAAAACTATTTATCAAGAATTACATCCAGAGGGTCAACAACCATAAGAAGAAATATTCACATTCATTGGAAGTAAGAAAAATGTAAACTAAAACAAAAATGTGATATCACCTTGCACCAACATCTCTAGCAAAATCCAATAAAACAGAAAATAATAAGTGCTGGAGAAGATTAAGAAAGGTCAGAATGTGTGTTATTCTGGGTAGAAGAGAGAAACAAATCCATAGAAACTCATCTGTGTATAAGAGAGAGTTTTATATAAAGGGTAATAGTACATTAAAAAAGCACCCCAACCCAGTCCTGTCCAAGCCCATACATCCAATATTCACCCATGTGTCCCGTACCAATCTAAAAAGTCCTCTTCAGACTCAAAAAACACATGCAATGACGCCGAGTGCAGGATGGTCACAGGCCAGTGTGGAAAGTCTTTGGATCCTGTGGTGTTGTAAGCATCTCAGCACTGGCAAATATCTTTACATGGCTTCAAATATCTGGTTGCATCTGGGTAGGTCTATGTGGTTTCTCCAGCTTGGGGCACTTGTGTAGTTCCATGTGTCTTGTCAGCTGCAATGTCTCCCAGGGAGTGAGCAGAGATAAAGGTATCACCTGCCTTCACGGAGGAAATACAAGGTTTCCCAGAATTCTCAGGAGAAGGCCATACCCACACAGAGGCCTCATTGACTGTAACCCAATTGACTGACTAGACTCCACCCCTTTGGGATTAATTCTCTCAAGTCCCAAATTGACAGCAGATTATGTAACTATTACAGAATGCTTTCTACAATTCTGATAAGATTGTAGAATTGTATAACCCCATGTGGAAATCATTCTGACATATACTTAAACAAATGAAAATACAAATACCTTATGATGTAGCAATCTCTCTACTGCATATATGTCTTAAAGAAATAAAGACTACAACACAAACAGACAGGCACAACTATGTTTATTGCAGTGAACTCCATAATAAAGAAACCATGGAAACAATCCAAAAAACCTATTATAGAAGTATGACTAAAATATACTCTGTTAGGGCTGAGCCCTGGTGGCCTAGTGGTTGTGTGCGGGATTGTGGTCCACAAGGTTGACAGTTCAAATCCAGCAGCAGCTCTCCAGGAGCAAGGCTGGGCTTCCAACTCCCACCAGGGCAGTGATGTCATAAAAAAAGCAAACCAAAAACATACTCTGTTATAGTCCTACAATGGAATATTATGCATCTGTAAAATAAAAGCAAAGATGGTTTCTTAAAGACTTCACACCAAGACCAAAGCTAGATAATATGCTTAGCAAACTCAATAAATCTTAAAAAGATAAATATTTAATAACACCATTAATATAAGAAAAAACAAACAACAATAAACATGGCTTTTACACTGAAAGGAAGGCTTTGATCACAATAAGGAGGTCATGAATGGGGAAGAGAGTGAGGTATGGGCAGCATATTGAGGAGGGAAGGAGGAAGGATGGGGGTGTGGGCAGGAGAAAAAGGACCACACTGATAGAGGGCTTAATAAAATTTTATTGATTTCATTTGTTGAGATGAGATTTGTGACTATGTATAATGGACTGTTTTTAAAATCAAAATAATGCAACTACTACATATATCTAAATATTTGTGTATATATATATATATATATATATATATATATATGGAACTTGTACTCTTAAGTGACAAACAAGTTCATTTCCAACATTAAGAAACAAAAAGCTGGGTCAGGAAAAAATATCTGCCTTAAGAGAATGCGTGTTTCAAGGTCAGAAGTAGTAAAAACCTGAAGTAGGTTTCTAAACCAAATCTATTTGTTCGTATAGACAATCATCTAGTTTCTTCTCGCTTAACAAGTAATCTCTTTTTATAAATATGAAACATTTTCTCCCCAAAAGTTTCCCAATCTATTATATTATTACAACAACATAGCTGTGTGCTTTGAGACATTCAGTTCCTAACACGGGCTGTTTTTATCTGAAATCAAGACTTTGCTGTTCTCCTTGGCTCCCAACATGAGGAAAGTAAGGCTTATTGCAGTTTAGATATAGTCCCTCCTCTGAGTACCATGTATCTGGCCTTCCCAGAAGTGACAGGAACTTGATGAAACTACTCTGTGGGGTTACAAAGAACATTTCCACTCACCCTAATAAACCTTGCTAAAACAGTGATACAAAATACTGCTAAGTAGCTGCTCAGTTGCATATCTTAACCTTCTGAGCACCCTCCTGTTCCCATAGCAGTCACTCTGTGGGATGCACTTCTAAACTCAGAACAGGTCAAGAAAAGGAGAGCAGAGGTCAGTTCTTGCTTGTAAGATATCATAGAATCTATTGACCCTAATACCCCGGGTAGCATCTTTTCCTTGTTCGTTCTTCCTTATTTCAAACAACCAGAAGGTCATGGTTTTGCATCCATCTGTGATTCACATGGTCAGCAGTTTGAAACCGTTAGCAGCTCTGTGGGAGAAAGACTAGGGTTTCGATTCTCATCAACAATCTGTCTCTGAAACCCATAGAGGATTGCTATGAGACATGGCTGTGAGTTGGGTGAAAGGAAATAAGTGCTGATATTCAAAAAGCTACCTAGCTATTTGCTGATCTGTTATCTTGAGTGAATTACAGTATTTTTCACACTTTTGGCCAAGGTTCTTCAATCAAAGAATATCTGTAATATAACTGTAGCTGGAACAAAGCTGGGTTTATTCACAAATTGCAATAAGGAGAATATAATTATTGCAATAGAAAGTCCTGGTGATGTAGGGGTTTACGAGTTGGATCATGGTCCCCAAGGTCAGCAGTTCAAAACCAATGGCCACTCGAATGGAGACAAATGGAAGTTTCTATTCTCCCTAAGAGTTAGACAGTCTCTGAAACTCAAAGAGGGCCATTCTACCCTTTCCTACTGAGTCATTATGAGTCTGCCTTGGCATGATGGCTGTGATCTGGGGTTGGATTTCATGCACTTTGGAGATTCATAAGATGTCCTCATAGGAAGGCTTTGAAGAGTATTATTTATCAAATTTTGTCTTATGTTAGGTGGTTTTTTAGGTAGAGTTCAAGGATTCAAGGGTTTGCTGTGGGTTGGATATTGCAAAAACTATGCAGGCGTCACATCAGACTTACTATGTTTTCATTAGGGAGGACACTCTAACTCCATATATGCCCAAGAATGAATCCCATGATGTAGAGGCATCTATGTCTCATTTGAATTTTTGGACCCAGTCATTTGGTGAAGCATTACAAAGACTTTGGATATAAAAGCCATGCCAAAAATTTCACTTCACTATAGAAGTCATTGGAAATTGAGGGTCCCTGTATTTATTTATTAGTTAACAATTCTTAACTACGATGCAAAAGCAAGGTGTAAACCATCTTTGATAAAGAATCAGCAGTGACCAGGATAGCAGAAATTTGGTTAATTTTATGATAATATTTATGACATTATGTGTGGTAAAACAGGATTATTTGTGGGACTTTTTCACTTTCTTTGCATGTATGTATCACTTATCAGTGATAAATTGCTGTTCTTTGTAAAGAGAATAATTTTCATTAGATGACAGTCTGGATCCTAGTAACATAAACTATTTGCTGATATTGCTTTGATAGTTCCTAGCTACTAGGTTCTAATTTTATTTTTCGTGCATTAGAAGTATATTATTCTGGAAAATCCAAAGTTAGCTAACTAGCATTCTAAACCAAATGTTTAAATTCTAAACCAATTCTATTATTAAGATATTGGTGATTTTCACACTTGAATTTGGAGAGGTAAATGATGATCAATGATGATCAAGAAGAAACAAGCCTCTTTCCCAGTAAATCCAAAAGTCATAGGAGGTATCCACTTCCTAACTTAACTTTCTATTTACTAGAACAGGGGACAGAGTTCTTCCATATTAAAGAGTCAATTAATCTTATGGGTATATTTCTATTAAGCTATATAGATATTTTTGCAAGTTAAGTATTTAAAATAGGCTTTGGTTAAGAACATAGATTTAAATCACAGCAAAATCTACATTTTGCTATAATTGAGCAATTGTTAGCTCAGTTGGATCTGGGACTCACTTTAGTTTAAGGATCATTTTCTAAAAGTCTTAGTTATGACATAATGAGAGTCTATAAAATAAATTAGAATATAGCTTGTAGAAGAAGAAATAGTGCACTGTAATTCAGGAGATCTAGATTCTAGATTTTGTTATGAAATCATGCATGGCTATACATCACCTCATATTTTGCCCACCTTTTTTTACTTTTAACATGATACAGAGAGGTGATTTAAAACATTTTGGAATTATAATTATTTTCACACAAGTTTTCCATAGAGTTTCAATGTACAGAGGAAACGGGAACATAAGCTACCTGGTAATAGGATTGGAGAAGTGGGGAGAAGGAAGAATTATGGAATTAGGGATTTGACTGACAATATGTGGCACCTTCTTATCTTCTAGAAAATCCTCCAACATCTTAAAGAAAATTTAGTTTCAGATAGAGTTGATAGTTTCAGATAGAGTTGATATACTCTTACTCAATTAATCTTGAAGGTCCCTCAAATCATGGAGTTATACACCTTAAGGTTTTGTTTCCACCATCACAATTCTAAACAGAAACATACTAGCATTGAATAAAAATTATATCTCAGGGTTTGCCTTTGCTTCCTCTTTTACACAACACTCAGTCTTAGAAAATCACTTATTTATTTTGAATCCTTGTAGTTTTGTCTTTTCAGAATACCATTTAAAGGGAATCATACAATATGTAGTGTTTTGCACTTGATTTCTTTTATTTACAAAATACATTTATTAAAAAATATGGAATGCTTCATGAATTTGCATGTCATCCTTGTGCAGGGGTCATGTTAATATTCTCTGCATAGTTCCAATTTTAGTATATGTGCTGCCCAAGTGAGCACCAAAATGCATTTTTATACAATATTTGTAACAGGGCTTCTTTGTTGATGGCGTTTGCTTCTTTACTGTTTAAATACAATCCATTGGGCAGTGATGTCACAGTTTTATTTATTTATCTTACAAACATAAAAATATGATGTGACAAAAATACCCAAATGAAATGAATTATTGTATGCACCATCTTAAAAATGTATTTCTTTATAGTTGCTATAATGGTTGGCATTCTGAATGCTATAAATACATTTTCATGGAATGACAACCAATAAGTATAAAAGAAACAAAGTCACTGCCACCAAATCAATTCATTAAGAATCATAGTGACTTATAAAACAGAATAGAATTGCCCCTGTGGGTTTCTGAGATTGTTAACTCATCTCAAGAGCAGAACATCTCATCTTTCAAATGACTGACCTTGCAGCTGGCAGTCCAATGCTTAGGCTATTATGCCAAAGGGCTCCTTAAATAAGGGTAAATTCACCATCCAAATTCACTCCCATCAAGTCGATACCAATGCATCGCGACTCTACAGGGCCAGATAGAACTGACCCTATTAGTTTCTGAGATTGTAATTCTATGGGAGTAGAAAACCCTACTTTCTACTGAGAAGCACCTGGTTGCTTTGAACTGTTTAAGTTGCAGCCCAATTCATAGCCACTCTCTCACTAAGGCACCTAAAGGAGCCTAAGCTAAGCTTAATGCTTAGTCTTTAAACTACTCCATATGAATGGTCGAGTAGTCTTTGATATACTTTTCCTATAAAAGGGAATGTTCTACAATATCTGTCAATAATTTTGATGAGCCCTCAGAATGGAAAATTTTATAGTGCAATATTGCCTAGAACTGGTCAGGTGGCCATGGAATTCAGCACAACAGCTATGGAAAACATACATCGTAGGGTTTGATTTTTTTCATCTCTCAGTTGCTTGTTACTCACTATCCAATCAGTAACTATTTATAGATGTTTAAATACAGACATGTATATATGTAAATGCATTTATAGACAATGACAGGAACAGAGGTATGTACCCATATTTATTTATAAAGTGTTATGGTAGCAGACAGACATTGGGCTTCCAATCAAGTAGTCACTCAACTCAAAAGCAATTTATTCTAATATGGTACTCTGTGAGTTTCACCTTCCTTGACAGGGTCGCAGAATACAAAATGGGTGCAAAGGCAAATGGGGTGAAGAAAGCTGATTGTGCTTGGCTATCAAAAGATAAAGCATGTGGGGTCAAAAGGCTTGAAGATAAACAAGCAGCCATCTAACTGAGAAGCAACAAAGCCTACATTAAAGAAGCACACCAACAACTATGTAAACATGAGGTGTTCATGGGATCAAGTATCAGGCATCAAAGACCCAAAATTAAACAAACAAAAAACATGTCAATGAGAATGAGGAAGATAGTATGGTGGGAACCCAAAAACCCATCAGTAATCAATTGGACACCCCCTTCTTAGAAGGGCCACAAGGAAGAGAAGAATCAATCAGGGTTCAATAGCACACTGATGAAATACACAACCTTCCTCGATTTCTTTAATGCTTCCTTCACCCACCCAACTCTTCCACTACCATGATCCCAATTCTATCTGACTAGACCAGAACCTGAGCACTGGTAGAGATAAGAGCTTGAAACATAGAAAATCTGGAACAGATAAACCCTTCAGGACCAATAAGGGGAACAGTGACACTAGGAGGGTAAGGGCAGGGGTGGGGATAAGGGGGAACTGATTACAGTGATTGACATATGGCCCCTTTTCCAGGGAGATGAACAGCATAAAAGTGGGTGAAATGAACAGCAGTAGGTGTAAAACATAAAAAAAAAAAAAAAGAATTTTAAATTTTCAAGGGGGGCATGGCACAGAAAACAAGCGGTGGGCAGAGAGGAGGAAAAGGGAGGAGGTGATGCCACATGCTCAAGTAGAAAGAAACTGTTTTGAAATATATGATGACAATATATGTAAAGGTGTTTTTGGCAAAATGGATATATATGGATTTTGATAAGAGCTACAAGATCCCCCAATAAAATAAACATTTTTTTAAAAAGAGAGCTTTAAGAGCCCCCAATAAAATGATTTCAAAGAAAAAGAGACACAGTGTAACTCATTTTCATCATACAATGTATGTTAACTTTTGCATAAACTTTAACCAAAAATCAATAAAATATTATTTTATATACAATACTCATTAAAAAGTAAAGAAAATTATCTACATAAATGAGCAAAGAAATGAACAAGCTGAATATATCCTCTAACCCAGCAGAACTTAGGACAAAGGAAAAGACAAAACCTTGATGATAAAATGATCATTTAGTTACATTTTGTGCATACATTTTCCTAAAATGTCTTGACAACTAATTCTGCTTTTGATTTTCAGTTCTGCACTTAATAATGTGACTGGTTTGTCAGCAATATCTTACAAAGTATAAGTTATGAACTATCTTATCAATATGCCTTATATGAGTGTGCTTTGATAATAGACATTAACTTGATAGATGAGGAGCCATTATAGTCCATCACTGCAGTGATCCATACACTGAACACTCCCTAAGTACATGTTGACACAACATTGCAGCAGTGATCCATGAATTAAGTATGCCTGGGATTCGAGTCATTACAAGTTTAATGGGAGAAATGCACCAGTTCCACCGAAAAATGTCCATTTTGATTCTATGGTCATTTTTTCATAAACACTTTTCCAATGTATCTATCCCTGTAATGAATATCCTTTCTGAACCATCCCTGCTTATTGTTATGTGACTTCATCAACATTCAAATTCCCATTTTATATTGGCAATATTAGAAACTCATTCAGTGCCATAGAAAAGATCTATGGAATAATTGTACAATAGTATCTGTGCAAGTGTAATTCTTTTGTGACTAATGGAAACTAATACTTTCTTTTAAAATATTGAATTTAAAACCACTCAGTAGACTTAGAGTGAAAGAAAATTAAATTTTATTCATGTCATTATTCAGTCTATCCTTCATTATAAAATGTTCATGAAGTTATTGTCATGGCAGAACAAGCACAAGAAATAGCACAATATTCGATAGTACTTAACATTCACTCCATTTATTCCATCATGTTCTGCTATATAGGTCAACTTTTCATAGTGCATATTGTACAATACAAGAGTAATAATTTCTTAAATATTTTAAAGGAGTTTCTGTATTTCCTATACTTAAAAACACTAATTACTCTGCTGAACACAAATTAGATATTGCTTTTGAAGAAATAGATTGCCAAATGTGGACGTAGAAAATAGAAAGAAAGGGGAACAAGTGAAAAACAGCAAATATTAGAAAAAATAGGTCAGATATTTCTTTATAATGGAATATAATTTGAAGAAATTGTTAGATCATTATATGGGAATTTAGACAAGATAAAAACATTCTCAATGACTTTGTTCCTATTGGTAAACCAAGAGTTGAGACATCTTGCCATTAGGGAGTGTATGCAAGCTGATTCCTAAAGAATGTGAAAACTAATTTGGGCTATCTATTTTGAGAATGTCTACAGCTATATCCTACATGACTGGTTCTTGTTTCTTGCATCCCTAAGATATCTGCACCCGCTTCTATGTCCCCACTGTTCTTTCATTTTACAACTTTCTAATTTTTGAATTCTAGAAGACAACACAAACAACCAATACTCATCCTTTGAAATTTTATTTAATTTTACCCGATGTATTAGTTATTCCTTGCCCTTTCTTGATGATTTTAGTTTCACCTAGTTTGTCTGTTCTTCCATTGCCTTTTGATTCTATTGACTTTATCATAATTATAATATTTCAAAGATTTGCACATTGATTTAAATAGAGGGTCACAGTGAATTCAAGTGCACCTCTATTACCTTATGAATGCTGCAGGTGATTTCGCTATTGTGACTGACTAGACTGATAGATCTTGCCTTCTTTAATGCTAATAATTAAGGTAGAAAAGATGTAGGAAATAACTAGAAATGGTCTGTTCATGTGTGAGTGTTTAGGAGATCAGACTTAGGAAAGGAAGGCATGGACACAGGGAAGACAAGATTTTCTTTTTTAGAGGTGTTCCACTCTCGCAGGAATAGATGAGAGATAAGAAACTAAAGCCTGGTAAAAAGAAGAATACAGAGTGACAAAGTTAGTAAGAATAGCTGGAAGTAAATATATGAAAGTTTAAATCACTGGCAAGCATTTCTTAACTAGACTATTGCCAAGGGACTAAGCTAAGTGGTTTCATATCATCTCATTTATTTCCATAGCAACCTGTGAGTTCTGTTCTGAATGTGAAGGGTCTGAACTTATCTAATTAGGTAACCTTGGAAACAAATAAAACAACAACAAACCACAAAGCACAGAAAATGAGTCCAGGATATCTCCATTGTGCTTGCATTACAAGTTCAATGCTAGGGGAAAGGAGAGGACGGATTCAAGAAAAAAGTGAGAAAATATCACCTTGGTGAAATGCTGTAGAGTCCTTAAAAAAATGCTTTAGTTATATTAATTGAAAACATTTTTTGAAATCACTTTTAAAAAGAACAAAAACCAAGCTACCTATGCCTATAGCTCTGATTCTATAGTAAAGATAATACAGATATATCTACTTAAAAACAGATTAACTAATAATCTTGGATATATGCTTATTTGTATAGCTAGGATAAATATTCTTTTATCTAGAAAAACATAATCTTCAATGAAACAGATTGCCATTGATTTGTAATGAAGTGAAGGCAATTCTCTCTCCAGATAAATGGATAGTTTGAAATCATTAAACTGAACTGTAAACTTTAGTCTCACATGTGATGTACTGGAAGTGTAACTTACTGCCCAAAGAAACACTATTTTAGATACATGTAAATATATCTTGAGGAAAATAATTATGGTCAAGGGCAATAAAATTAGGTGAAGGATAGCACTATATAAACGTACATAATAATTTGTTCCTAAACTAATTGTACAGTCTTCAGGAATAGAGTAAAGCATTATTGTTACTGCCATCCTGTTGACTCAGGGTGACCCTTGACTTTGCAGGTGGTGATCTTCAGGGCTCTTGGTGGGTACATCCCACCAATAGTTTGGTTAGAAATTGAGTTATAAGGCATCTCTACCACATGGAGACTCCTGCACAGCACAATAGCAAATACAAAATAAATTGGAAACAAAATTAATTGAATGAAAAATGTATATAACAAGTCTGGTAGGATATGGGAACTGTGCTTTGACTCTTACAATATTACTAAAAGAGTAGTTCAATCTGGATTTGAGTTTTCTGGTACATGGAAAGAGAAAGAACATCAGTTACAAAATCTTCAATATCTAAGGAAGTTGGGAAACAGGCAACAGTATATTTCTGTGGAATTTACATAATCTGTTGTCAATTGAGACTTACAAGTGAAGTTGTGGAGTTTACCTGTAAATCAGGTTGCTGCTTGAGGACCTCATTTGGAGGCCTTAAGGAGATAAATAGCCTCTTGTTTGAGGCAAGACTCTAGCTTATTCCCTGTGAGACAACCCTGTGGAGAAGACCCATGGAGAAAGACTGATGGCACCCAGAGTCTCAGAGCTGGAGAAGTCAGGTGGAGACGCCTGCCAGTGCTGAGATGCTTACAATGCCACTGGATTCACAAGACTTCCCACCCGCTGACTTGTGATCTTCCTGCACTCAGCTTACTTTCATGTGATTCATGAGTCTGAAGAGGATTTTATAGATTGGTATCAGTCATATGGGCAAATACCAGACTTAAGGACTTGATCTGGGCTGGGCTGGGCTGCTTTATCAATACTCAATTGTTCTTGCATATTAAGCTCTTTCTTACACATATAGGAATGTTTATGAAGTTATTTCTCTAGACTATCCAGACTAGCAAAATTTCTTTGGAGAAAATCTGGATGTACCTTAAACACACAGAGAGACACACACAAATCAAATGCAGTTTAATAGCTATGTCATAAATTGAACCCAATATCGAATGCAGAATTATTTTATAAGATTAGCAGTTGATGCAAAATTCATAGCAAAGTTCCCAGCAAAATTCCCAAGTACATTTCCATAAGCATGATAATATAGGAAATAATATTTCTAGCAGCCAGTTCTCTGAGAATGTGGCCCAATCTGTAATTTAGCTTACTAGAAAATGAATAGACAAGTAATTATGAATAGGCTTCTGGTAAAGATGGCTTGAGCAGAAAGGCACAACCTTTCTTTGACAAATACATGGAGAAAACAGGTATGGAGACAAAATCTACAAATCCAAGTCTGAGAAATTAGACACAATAACTGAACACCTACAGAAACTGTTTGAAGGGGCAACTCACAAGATGAGAGGAGAATTGAGCTTTTACCTGGTCCAAATGGAGCTAGCAGTCCCTCCATAGTGAAGATCACTTTCCAGAGCAATGAGCCACAGGAGATGTAAGCTGATTCCCCACACCCCACATCTGTCTGGTGAATGAAGGGATATCTGAGACTTTACCAGAGACTTAACCTACATGCATCTGAAAGGTGGTGCTGAAGAATTTGTAAAGTACCGTGAAGTGCTGACGAGATAAACCAACATTTATCAGAAGAAATACAGGCCAGAATGTTTCTTAAAGGCAAGGATGGGGACACCTCATCATTTTACATGCTTTGGACATGTTATCAGGAGAGACTTGTCCCTGGAAAAGGAAGAGGACTTTATAGGTTGGCATCAGACATATGGGCTAATCTAGGACTTATGGATTTGATCCAGACTGGGCTGAAATGCTTGCTAAAGGGAAGAGGTGGTGCAAAAGAAGACCCTGAAGGAAATGATGGTCATGGTGGCTGCAACAGGGCTCCAGCATATCAGCCATTGTGAGGGAAGAGGGCTTAGAACAAGGTAGCCTTTCCCTTTGTTGTGCAAAAGGTCACTTTGGGTCAAAAACCACTGCATGGCAACTAACAACCACAAATCTTGTCTGCCAAGAGGAGAATTGTGCCTATACCTCCATCCCCTGGGAGCTGTGTGGTGTGCGCAATGTGAAGTTACGGTCAATTCTGACCACCATGCAATTGGGAGGAAATTGGTAGGAAGCTTGAGTCATTCTGGATCTTCCCAGTACTCTGATACAGACCAATAAATTCTGCCTTGGACCTGCAGAGAGGTTGAGGTTGCAATTTACACTGGGATCCATCTCCAAAGGGCAGCAGTATCCTGGGGCTAAACACAGCCCAGCCAAACACACACACGTGCACACACACACACATGCTTCTTGCTTTCCCCCCTTCTTCTTGCTTCCGTAACTCCATCCTGTCCTGACTTTTCTTTACCTTTCTGGCTTTCTGCTTCATAACACAGACACAGAGAGGCAGGCTATATCCAGTGCCACAGATAAGGTCCTCATGAAAGTAGCCTTGCGAAAAAGCAGAAACCAATTCTATTTTTATATTTTAGTGTTTGTCTGGCATGGTTTCTTCCCCTCTATTAATTTGTTGTTTGGATAAACCACAACTAGAGGGACAAGTTCCATAACCCTCTGTTTACTAGAGAAGTCACCAGAACTCACTCTTGTGTACTCAAGGAGGCAATAATACTGTAGGTATCCAGGGCCAAGCCATCGCAAATACACAGTGGTCAGTGGGAAAGGGAAAGCAGCTGTTGACTATGGCTCAGACATTAATTTGTGTGTGGCAGGTGGCAGTGGGGCATGATAGTATTAGCTCAATCTTCTTATTAATGTGTGTTCTTGGGTTTTTTGTTTTCACTCTGTGCTGTTTTGATATCATTCCTTTCCTGTTCCACCTGACAGAGTTAACAGTCCTAACACAATTCAAATTCCCCTATACCTTCTATGGCTTCAACTAGTGGCAAATGGCCACTACCTGTTCTATATCACCTAATAAACAGAGAGAAATAAATAGAAAATACTACACAATGTTTGTGAGACAACAGTCAATTTATGTTAACACAAAGGGTCAAGATAGAGTGACACAAAGCACAAAGCCGAAAGACACTCTTGAGGAAGGAAAGAATCAAAAGAAATAGAAAAATAATTCAAAAGTATAATTTTCAGGTACCTTTAATAGATGAAGATAAAGATTGAGAGAGCTCTGAGGAAAAAAGAAAAAACTATAGAAACTCAGGGAAATACCACAAGAGCAATTTGAAAAATAAATGGAAAATTATAAAGCATATAAAAATATCATCAACAATATTAGTGTTCAACATAATATTAGAATAAGTAATATTAAATTATGATTGATAAATGTTAAATAATTAATAGAAGACATTTTCATAATTAGACAACACTTTGATAAAGGAAAGGAATAGAATTGAAATCATGGAAAACAAAACTATTGAACTTGAAAGCATATCTATCCAGAGAAATTGATGTGAAGAATATTTAATCAAAAAAGCAAAGCTGAAGAAAGTCAAAGATTTTGTGAAAGGTTATTAAAAGGAATAACTTGTGCTTCATTGGCATTCCAAACAGGAAGAAACAAAAGCAATCCACGAAGAAAATAGTATAAGAACTGGTGGAAGAAAATTTCCCTTACACCATAAAGCAAGAGTAATAACAATTCAAGAAGCTAAAAGAACCCCAAATGAGAAAGATTGCAAAAGAAAATCAGCACAATATATTCCACGAAAACTTTGTAACATGAAGGACAAGGAAAGAGTCCTGAGAGTAACTCGGGAAGAAAAGGAAAGTCCCCCTCAAAGAGAAATCAACAAGACTGAGCTCCTTTTGATGTTGCTTTGTATTTCAGCAGAAATCATACAGGCAAGATGACAGCGGAATGGCCAAAATCCTGGAAGAAAAAAAATTTGCCAACCAAGAATCTTAAATCCTGCAAAATTAGCTATTAAGATGAGGGAGAAATAAGGATATTTGCAGATAAGGGTAAATTTAATTAAGAAAAAGACCAAGCTTATCAAAATTATTAAAGGTTGTTGTCCTTCTGCAGGAACTCCTGAAAACAATATAAATGATCTCTATCCTCAGGTTTTTTTTTTTTTGTTTTTTTTTTGGCATCACTGCTCTCCGGCGGTTGGAGTAGGAGGCCCAGCCCCACTGCTGGAATTGAAGCTCCGTCCCAGTGGGCCGCAGTCCCGCGCACAACCACTACGCCACCGGGGCTCAGCCCCATCCTCAGTTTTGAGGGGCATTTTAGCTGCACTTTCTCCAAAGTAGATTTGTTTGCTCTTCTGACAATCCATGATACTTTCAAAATTCTTCACCAACCTCATAATTCTTCACCAACATCATAATCCATCATAACTTCTTAAGTTTTTCCGGTTTTCACATACACATTAAACTACCATGGCTTGAGTCAGGGGCACCTTAGTCTTCCAAATCGACATCTTTGCTTTCTAATACTTTAAAGGAGCCTTGTGCAACAAATCAGCCTAATGCAATACATTGCTTGATTAGTAGCTTGCTTTGGTAGTAGCTTCCATGAGCATTTATTATGAAATACTCCTCACCAGGCAAGCTAGAAGAAGTCTTGATACATAACATAATTTGGGTGGAACTGGGCACCCTAATTCTGAATGAGATACGTCAATCAGATCTCACTTATATACAAAGACCGAAAACGGGGCACGGTTATAGAGACCAACCTTTCTGAGTGGTTAGCAGACATAAGAGGGAGAGGAAGATGGGTCTATTGCTTCCGGATTATTGAGCTTGGGTTTATGGTGACAAGAAATCTCCCCTGGGTTAGGGTAGGGTAGGGCGCTTTGGACATGTTGTTAGCAGAGATCAGTCTTTGGAGAAGGAAATCATATTTGGTAAAGCGGAGGGGCGACAAAATAGGGGAAAGACCTCAAAGAGATGAATTGCAGCATTGGTTGCAGCAATGGGCTCAAGTATGAGCAGTCATGAGTGAGCGTGGTGCAGCAGTGGGCCATGTGTCACTTTGTGCACCTAAGTATGCCATGGGTCAGAACCGACTCCGTGGCACATAACCACAGGGTTGCATACCTGATCCATGCAATACATTGATCCCCAAATTTATTTGGCCTACGATCTCCTTTCTGAAAAACAAATAATATCAATAACTAATAATAATGATAACTCAGCACCCTCTTGTAAATGAACACTTGTGTACTATGGTCCACAACCCTGGAGATAAGTATCTGATTCTGCAGCCCCTCAGAGAGTTCATGTCCCGCTCTTTGGGAAGCACTGGAATGGCTGTTAATAAATCTTTGCACCTGTAAAAAGCTGGAGGGACAAAAGTTGTATGATAGATATATTGACAAAAGAGATGAGAATATCTAGAACAACGGAGTCTGAATAAATGGAAACTGTTGCCTTGAGACACTCTTTAAGTCTTAAGTCCATAATTTCCACCCCCTCCCAGTCTTCTAAAAACCACTCAGTAGTTAACTAATAAAATAGGCTTGTCTTAAGAATTGTGGCCTTTGAAGAACTACACATACCAGATAAAATTGAGAACAGGAGCTTCAAAGGTTCACAGACATTGGGGAGAATGAGTTTATGCTTCTGAGGAGGAACATCCGGGAAGAGCAGTGTGAGACTTTGGGTGCCGTTTATGAACGCCATCACTATCACTGTTGAATTGGTATCAATGTTCAACTCGATATATTTTCAACAACAAAACTAAAAATTAAAAACAAAGAAAAATCCCAATTTTGCTATATATTTAAAAGGTTTTTCTCTACACAAACATATTTGAAAAAGAGAATTGAGGTGGTCAGAATCATCTATCCTAGGATTGTGTAAGAGTTCACGTGATTGCCTGACTTGCCCTGCTAACCAAGACTCACTTTTGTCTGAGCACTGAGAACTGTTACGGGCTCTATTGTGAGCTTATGAGGCCTCACCCATAGTACCAACATTTTTCAAACATGAGAAACTGAGGAAAACTGTTTTTTTGAAATTATATATTCTAGGGCTGAACCCCAGTGGCGTAGTGGTTGTGCGGGATTGCGGCCCACTGGGACAGAGGTTCACTTCCAGCAGTGGGGTTGGGCCTCCTACTCCCATCACCGGAGAGCAGTGATGCACCCCCCCAAAAAAAGAAAAAAAGAAATTATATATTCTATAACTCTTAATGGCTTAGTCTGATTTTAAACCATATTTTTCAGAATGAGAAATATGTACATATATTGTAGTGCAATATATAAATAGAAATATATGTATCTATACATATTTTAATGGTCATAGGAAAATAAAAACCAACACAGACTTAGGAGACCTAGTGATGATATTCCACTAAAAAAATTGTAAACATACCTATCTTTAGAACTCCTAGTATAAATGCTTATATAAACAAACAATAAGAAACACTAACATATATATAAGGATATGTGTGTGTTTGTGCAACTTTGTAACAAATCCTCAAAGAGCAGGAATTTTTTTTTCATATAAATGTATTGGGACTAAATCTCAAATAAACACAAAGTAATTTAACAAACAGTTCAAAAGAACTAAATCGATTATGTGTCCCTCCCCCACAAATCAAAAGGTCATAGAACTACCAGCTAGACTCTAACTTGAAGATTCTCAAACATGCCTACAATACAAAGCAGAAAAACACTAAGGGCCTTGTAAAAAAATACACTGTTCTTAGTGCAAATAGCCAGAATTCATAAGAGTGAGGCTCGCTAACTTCAGTGAAGTGTTTCAGAGGATATCGGCTCTGCACGAAGGTTTGTGAACATTACTGTTGAGAGTAAGGAGGCAATCTATAAGAAAATGGTATTTGATCGATGGAGAAAACAATTATTGAATACCCAATAATATGAAGTATGTGCTGAAGATATGTGGAGATGACAAAATGGCAAGAAAATCAGACATGTATGGAGGTGAAGCAGGGAGAAATGTAATAAGTTGATACTTTATAATTTTCAAAATATAGTGCCTTGGAGAAATAAGCAATCTATTCTTTGTCACTGCCATTGAATGAATTCCAACACAAAGTGATCCGAGCAGACAGATACCTACTTCCTGAATTATGGATTATAATACAACCCTACAAACCATTAGTTTCCAGAAGAAGGTTGAGCAATTTTTCTCCTGAGAGGGGACAGTTGGCCAAATAAATTTGGAAATGTTTGAAATACACTCATCACATGTGGCACATTGTTGTCATTGTTAGGGGTCATCAAGTAGATTCTGACCCATGGTGAGACCCTGTGCACACAGGATGGAATGCTGTCTGGTCCTGCACCACTCCCATTTGGCCTCTATACTTCATCAACTTTATCCTTGCTTTAATAAAATAAGGCATTCCTCAAATCCATAAACAATGTCATACTGACAAGAGAACACTGAAATTACCAATTTCATTTCTTAGATAGTATGATACTGAGAAGATAACACTTGTAGTAAATATGCACAGTTCAATCTCCTTGTAAGGCTTGTCACTTGTTTCAAATTCATAATTCAAATTTTGCACACAAAGTCTGAGTAAATTTGTATTTCTCATCTTTGTAATTTAATTAGATAACCTTGAGTGACAGTTATATTATCTCCTACCAATTTGCAAATGGATGGAATCTATCCTGTCAATTAGACCTTAGCCAATGAGGCCTTCATGTGGGCATGGTCTTCTCCTAAGGATTTTGGGAATTCTTGCATTCCTCTAGAATCAGGAGACACTCTGCCAGTCTTCCTTCTGACAAGCCTCGTGGAGACACTTGATGGAATCAGAGTCCTGGAATGGAAGGAGTCACATGGAAACCTACAGTAACTCTGAGATGCTTCCACCATGACTACATGCACAGTCTTTTCTGCTCACCTGTGATCATCCTGCATTTGGTGTATTGCTTGTGTTGAGTGAGTCTGAAGAGGAAATTATAGTCTGGTACTGGACATATGGGCTAATGTCACACTTATGGACATGCTTTGAGCTGGCCTTGAATGTTTTCTTAATATACAATTATTCTTTGATATAAAATTCTCTATCACACACAGATGAGTGTCTCTGGATTTATTTCTCTAGTCTAGCTGGGCTAACACACCATGAATCAAAGGATATTACATTTTATTTTTTAATAAATCATTTTATTCGGGGATCTTATTCTCTTACAATAATCCATATATTAAATTGAATCAAGCACATGTGTACATATGTTGCCATCATCATTTTCAAAACATTTTCTTGTTACTTGAGCCCTTGGTATCAGCTCCCCTTTTTTTCCCTCTCTCCCACCATCTTGACCACTTGATAAATTATCATTATTTTCATATTCATCTATTGTCTCTCTTCACCCATGTTTCTGTTGTTTGTTCCCTTGGATGTGGGGGTTATATATCAGTCACTGTGATTGGTTCCTAGCTTCTTCCCCATCTCCCCCCAATTGCCCTCTACCCTTATGGTTTTGATACTTCCATTATTGTTCCTGAAGGGTTTTATATGTCTTTGATTTCATGGGTTAAGAGCTCTTATTTGTTTTAGTGTACATGCTCTGGTTTGGCCAAATTTATAAGGTAGAACTGGGGTCATGATAATGGGGGTAAGGAAGAATTAAAGAACTAAAAGGAATGCTTTGTGTTTTATTGGTCCTATACCACACCCTGGCTGGCTTTTCCCTTCCTTGTGACCTTTCTGTGAGGTGCTGTTCAAATTTCTACAGATGGACATGTGTCCAGTCAGACACACACACACACCCCAGTTTGCATCAATTATTGTCTGTTTTGGGTCTTCTGATGACTGATCCCATTGACACCACATGATCACACAGGCTGGTATGCTTCTTCTATGTGGGTTTTGATGATTCCCTGCTAGATGGCCACTTGTTTAACTTCAAGCTTTCAAGGTTTTTAAGAAGATGATATATTTACTAATAGCTGGTTATCATCAACGTTCTTCACTACATGTGCTTATGCACCCATTTTGACTTCAGGAATTGTGACAGGAAGGTGAGTATCACAGAATACTGGGTTATTAGAACAAAGTGCATAAAGGGAGGACTTGAGTAGAGGCCCAAGGTCTACCTACTACCTTGAAACTAACACATAAATATATGTACATATCCTTACTGCTATATATACACATACCTATATTTATACCTGCATAAATTGTATTTTGCCTCCTAGTTCTTTCTTCTATTTCCTGTGTTTTCCTCCTGTCCCACTATCCTAGTCAGCCTTCATTTGGCTCTCAGTAGTTCCTCTTGGCTACATTAACTTGATTAAACCCACCAGGCATTCTACATTCTCCTGGACATCAATTTCAGATCTTTTATTGTTTTCTTGTTTCTCAGTTTGTTGTCCACCACCCCCTTCCTCTCTCCCTGGAACCATCAATTGGATTTTTTTATCTCCTTGGATTTTTTATCTTATCTAACTTATTATATAGCTAGACTAGAGAAGGAGAAGGAGAAGAACAACAACAACAATGACAACTATAAACAGTTTCAGTTCTGTCTGCTGATGCTTATCTATGCTATCCAATTGAGTCTGATGAGGTTCCAAATCCTGCCCTCCAAGTAAGAAGTCTATTTTCAGGATTCCTCAGGGTCTTTGTTGCTTGGCTCCTCTTACAGCTCTGTTTTGCTTACTTCTTGTTTTGCTCAGGGGAAGGGTGGGGGGCATGTCTGACCAGGCATAAATCCTGCACTGTGTTTCCAGTGCTGTCCCCTGCAGTGCTGTGGGTCACTGAGGGATGCCATGTCTTGTGGTGGTGCCAACCCTATGGTTCTCTCTGTGCCCTGACTGCTCCAAACAGGAGTGTCACCTGGGGGCTTGGTCCTTGTGGACTGTCATGCCTAAGTTGTAGATGGTAATTTATACAATAGTTCTGCACATGTTTTTTTTTAATTTCTGAATATTTCAATAACAAAAATAACTATTTGTTTAATTATGCTTATGGAAATTCCAAAGAAATTAAATGGCACAACAGTTTAAGTGCTGGACTGCTCAGCAAAATGTTGGCACATCAAACACCCCAGCCTCTCTGAGGAAGAAAGGTGGGGCAGTATGCTTCTGTAAAGATCACAGATTTTGACATATGAAATAGCTGTCCTTGGTTCACTGTATTCTGTACTGTTCTTTGGAATCATCTGCTATGGGGATGGCCATTCCAAGTTAATGCCCCAAATACTTATCTTTACTTCAAACCTTTTGTAAATGTAATATTCACATATAGACAAAGATGATAATAATTTTCTTGCCAACTTCATAAAATTATTTTAAATGTCTTTCCAACATCTCAAAAATCACCCAGTAACTTTTTGTTATAAGTATACACAGTTTTTTAATGTAGTTTTATAAAATGCATTTTAATTAAAATTCATGTTTTTTTCTGAAAGTTGATATAATACTAGGTATGGTAGTCTTTATTTCCTGTTGTTCTCAAGATTCTTCCCTCTAAATGTGTAATGTGAGCATGATGCTATGAATTTGGGCTGGTGACCTGCGGCAGATTGGCCAATAAGGAAGATAAGCCTGTAATACATGTATTTACTAATTTGTGGTAAACCATTTCACCTTAGGTGACAAATTGTGAATCTGTGTTTTAGAGGTGAGTAAATGAACACAAATAAGTCTGTGTTTATCTTGTCTAGTGGGTACTCCTTTTCTGTCAGGGATTATAAATCTGAAAAGAGTTTGTGATTCTCTAGGAAGGTGCTATAGTTTGTAAAGGGGGCAGATGCCAGCCATACATAGAAGCAGAATCTTTGATGTGGCTAAAAGTGTGAAATTTCCCACTAAAGATTAGTAAGTAAGCACAAATGAACCTATTCTTAACTCTCTTATTGAGTAATATGACACTGTTGGCTACACATCTGGTTAAATATTTTGACAAGTTGGATATGTTTCTTTTCACTAGGCTTTGGAGCATGTCCACTTGGTATTCCTGTTATAATAGAAACTTTCCTAGCAGATAAGTGAACTTGGAGGTTGAAAGGCTCATAAAGACCCTATAAAATAGAGGAGAACTGCTACCATATGGATTCCATATGGGTTCATAAGCTGGCATCATCATTGAAATATTTCCAGTCTTTTTTATAGCAGAGCTGCCCAGGCATTCAAGCTACCAAACTTTGAACTAATCTTGTGTTTAGCTAGTGTCCCAATGAGGGCTCCTTAACACAGGCAGATTTGCTTAAACTAGTGGGCATTTATTACAATTTTAATCACAAACCACTGCTAATATTAAGTAGATTTCCCTTTTTAGGCCTTTGCCTGATCTATGATATGCTTTCTGATTAAGAAGCAGCAGTGAAGGCTTTTTGAGCCTATATTGCTTGAGCAAATACATTCAGCTCTCCATAAATCCTGTGTTTTACCTTATTTATCCACTCACACACTCAACCTTCGTTCTGCTCATTTACTTGAAGTCTAATTTAATTTACTGAAGAGTGTGCATTACTCGCCCAACCTTAGCATGGACTTCATTCAAATATAACTATTGTAAGCTAATTGTGCTCTGTTGGGTTTGAAGCTGAAAATGATGTGCAGTGACAGGTTTAACAAATTTTCGATTACCACATTCAATTACTTTGGGTGCATCCCACTTATCAGTGAGCCAAACAGTTCATTTAGGAACTTGACAAAGAATATGGAATGAGATGATTCATTAAGGTGACACTGAGTGCAGATCTTCCACTTTAGATGTTTTAAATAACTCCCTCCATGTTGCTTTGTGGGCTGATTTTAGATTCTAGCTATATTGAGAAAATGTACTGCTTTATTTCCCACATGTTCTTACCTGGAAACAGATTATCCAATGTATTGAGAATTACATTAAATGATTCCTCAGAAAATTAATATCTGTAGCTCATGGATTTAGAAATTTAAAAACATGGGTACTTTGAAATATGAATGATAATGAGTCAATTATTTATTCCATCTTGTTAAAATGGGCATACATTTTAACATCCAGTAAAGGATCATCTACCTTAATTATATTTCTATAATTTATCATGATATTAACTAGAATTTAGGAATTTGATTAGAAAATTATATTTGTTGAGCCTGTAGTAAACCAAAGAATACTTAGTAAAAGAATCTATTAAATTATGTCCAAAGATAAAGATAAATTCAGCTTGTTTCTTTAAATCTAAAGATTTATGCATATCTGAGAAAAGATTCTAAAGCTGGAAAAGCAAAGCAACAATGAAGTACTAAATATTGGAAACAAGTTATCAGATGAGATCTACATGAGCATGCTGAAATCTTCTAGAGTTTCCATTTGTTATGATCCACACACCCTAATGTTTCTGATTAGTCAACAAAAACACTTAATTGTACTCATGAGTAACCTGTGAAAGGACTAAGATACAGTCCTTTAAACCCAATAGGGGAATACCGGTTGATTTAGAGTTAGGAGGGATATGCATTAAAGTTGTATTTTTTCCCCATACTTATTCAGTTGGGATACTGAGTAAATCTGAGAAGCTGAACTATGTTAAAAAGAATTTGGCATGAGGCTTGAAAGAAGCTTTATTAACAATGTGATACATATATGTCAAATCAAATATATATTTACAAAAATATTTATTTGATATGTATCCTAAACTTGCTGGCCAAAAGCCATGCAAAGAGACTTGACATACTTGCTGATGAATATAAAGGCCTGCAACTGACAGTATGTATTATAACTCAAACACAGAGAATAAGACCCTCACAAAAGGCCACAAAACATCCTCATGATACACTGGGCAAAGATGGAAGTGGTCAAGGAGGTCATTGTACTTGGATCTACAATCAATGCTTATGGAGGCAGCAGTCAAAAAAATTAAACAATGTTTTGCATTGGACAAATCTGCTGTATAAGACAGAGTGTTGAAGAAAAGGATGTTACTTTAGAAACTAAGATGCACCTGATATGGGTCATGGTATTTTGAAAGAATGCATCCTTGATGCATATCTCTTCTGATTAGAAACCATGTTCCAATATTTTGGAGTGACAGAAGAACAAGAAAATCTATCTTGTAAGAAGTACAATCAGAAAGCTTCCTAGAATGATAAGGATGAGACTTCATTGCTGATGAGACTTCATCTCACATAATTTGGGCATGTTATCAGGAGACACCAATCCCTGAAAAAGGGTATCATGCTTGGTAAATGAGAATGTCATCAGAAAAGAATGGACAGACACCGTGGCTACAACAATGGATTCAAACATAGCAACTATGGGAGTCACAGGTGACTAGGTAGTGTTCCAATTTTGGGTCCAAAGTGTGGATGCAAGTCAGAAACTACTCAATTATATCCAACAACAACAGATGTGTATTTCAAGTGGGGATTAATTATGCTTTGCAAAATAAAATATAAGTAGATCTATAGTGGGTGGGTCCATTTAACTTTACTTTTCAAGAAAGAAGTATTTTAGTAAAACCGGCATTCATCATTGTGGTCATTGTGAGCTTTTTATTACTGAATGTGATAGTCACTAATCTGGTGTCAATTTCAGGAGTGGGAAAGTAGGGATGGAATCTAGCCTATAAATCTGGAAATAGCCAATGAGACCTCTGTGTAAGCATGGCTTTCCCCTGAAAATTCTGAAAAATCTGGGCCCATTTCCCCTTTGAGTTGAAAGACTTACAACTCAGTCCCTTGGAGATGCTCTATTGACAAGACACAAGGCTACCTTCCTGTGAGACATCCCAGAGGGGAAGCCACATGGGCTTACCTTGATGGAACCATACCTCTGAAGCAGAAAAAGCCACAGAGAGCCCACTGCTAGCCTGAGAGGCTTTTACTGCCAATGGATACTGCTGATAGACCCTAAGCCCTGAAATCTGGAGGAGCCATGCTGAGATGCTTCTACCATCACTGGATACACAAGACTCTGCACCCACTAGTCTGTGATTGTCCTGGTGTCATTGCATATGCGTCATGAATCTGAAGAGGATTTATAGATTGGCATCAGATATATGGACTAATATCAGACTTATGAACTTGGACTGGACTGGGATGTTTTCTCAGTGTCCAATTGCTCTTTTATATAAACCTCTCTCTTATATACTTATATGTGTTTGTGAATCTGTTTCTCTAGTCTACACACACTAACACACTGAGTTACTAGATTTGGTGATGAGGTTCTTAGAAATTATATGATGCTTAAACTCCACATGCCCAGATAAAAAATGGTAAAAAGTGATTGAAAGTGGATTTGAATATATGTATACTAAAGTGTAATTTAAAAATAAATATTTCTCAAACTGACTAGTACATACTGATTTATAATGTACTCTAAAATTTTGTTATAAATTGGAAGAACATGTGACCAATGTTATGATTTATATTTGATTAGTGATGCATGCTCCTCTGCTAAATGATTATCTTCCATCAAAAGTCTGCCTACAACCCTTCTTCAAACTTTCCAAAATAATTTTCTGAAATCTTTACATATATGCAGACTTCCAGTAAAAGTATAGTGAAAACTACTGCTATTTTTGTTTGTAGACTTGTACTTAAACCTTTTAGTTTAAGATCTAGTTTTGATCAAGACTTTTGTGAAAACTCTTTATCGTACATGATATTGAAATCTGCACTAATCTTTCTCATCCCAGTGCTCTAATGTTACATGATATTGGTACCTGCACTAATTTCCTTCATTCTAGTGCACTAATGTTAAGTGACTATAACTGTATACTATGTCAAAGATTTCGTCTTTCTTGAATCCATAATCAACATCTGTGGGAGCAGCAATTAAGAGATCAAAATCAACTTGCATCTCTGTAGAGTATTGAAAAGTAAGGATGTTACTTTGAGGACTAAGGTGCACCTGCTCCAACCATGATATTTCCAATAGCCTCAAAGGCATATGAAAATTGGACATTAAATAAAGAAGTCTGGAGAAGGATATTGAGATGCCACAGACTGACAAAAGGACAAACCAGCCTGTCTTGCAATAAGTAAGGCCAGAATTCTACTTATTGCATACATACCTTGGACATGTAGTCAAGAGACCAGTCCCTGGAGAAGGGAATCATGTTTGGCAGTTTAACAGTGAAAAACATCCAAGGAGAGGGATAGACATGCATAGAAACAATTGTGATAATGGCTCAGGGCCATGCAGTGTTTTGTTCTAAATAATTTCAGAGACATTGGTCAGAGTCAGCACCGTAGCACGGGACAACATGTGATCATAGTGATATTTTAAAACAGAGAAATTTTTTCCCAGGTTATGTTCAGAGTAGCAATGCCATTGCGGAAGAAGAGTCTGATAGATATGATATTATCTGCTTTGAACTTGAAGAAGAGTGGCCGGTAGCCTTGGAATCCACATGGCAACTGACACTAGGAAAGACATAGATAAGCAGACTCCCTCGTATAGATTCCAGAAAGGATCATAGTCTAGACAGAACCTTGAGGAAGCCCAATGTGACCTATTTTGACTTCTTGCCTAAAGGACTATTGAATAAAAAATTTGTGTCATTTTAGGGCACTAACTTTGTGGTGATTTTTTTTTACAGTAAGACTAGAAAAACTATTACATGTACTAATGGAACTTTGCAGAAAGGACTCCGCTTCAGGTAAAAAATAGTTATTTCAGCAGAGGAGCCAAAGATAGTGAGAAAAATAAGAAACAGTGGGGTAAAAAAGCCAATTATTGTTCCCATCTTTTTTTTGACTCTCAACAATCCTGACTATACCACCTCCATTAGATTAATTGTGCTTTCATGACACATACAAAGTGGAGAGAGGTAAATTGTAACAGTGAAGAAAATCTAAGATAAGGAGTCCAATATATCTGGGCTTGAATTCCTGCTTTGTCTTGTCACAGGGAAGTGAAGTTGAGAGGGAAACACCTAGTTTAAGTCTCTGATCCACATTGTCTTTATTTTTTATTAAGAATATAATTACATACACCAGGATTGTCAGAGTAACCAAATGGATGGATATCTAATGAATGGTCAAAGCATAATACCTTCTAGAAAATTTTGAGTGTTTATTATTTTCCCAGTATCTATTTTCTGGTGACTTCCTGAGACATGGAAAAGTGAGATGAACAGTAAAAGTACAGACGGAAGTCAAAGTTTGAGGGCTGGATGACAAGATTCACAACTCTAATTGACTTTTTAAAAATCTACTTCCATTTGCCAAACAATGGGTTATTAAAAGAAGGATTTCCTCAAATCACCAATTAAAAACGAAAAGAGAAAAATCACAATGTTGGGGGATACATTTTCCTTTTCTGATCAAAGGAAGATTTTTAAAGTATTCAGGATCCCTGGTGGCGAAGTGCTAAATGAACGAGCTGCTATCCTCAAGGACAGAAGTTTGAAACCGCCAACTGCTCCTTGGATAGAAAGACAGGTTTTCTAGTCTCATAAAATGTTGCAGTCTCAGAAACTCAAGGGGCAGTTCTACCTTGTCCTGTAGGTTTGCAAAGAGTCAGAATCTAATCTATTTCAATGAATGTGGTGGAGTATGTGTTCCTGGTAGACCAGAAAGACATCAAGGTGATTAAGCAGATATGTGGTTCTTCATCAGCCAATTTTAAATGAATCAAAGTGAAACTATCTTGCATGGGTTTGATCTAAAAAGTGAATTTAAAAATAAAAGAATTTGGAAATTCGAGATATGAAATATCTCTGAGAGCAGCAGCAAATGCTAATTTTGGCCTTGACAAAGGTTGATTAAACAAACTAATTTGTTACAAAGTGTAACAAAACTGTGGCAATTTGCTACAAAGTATAATGGTTAGAATTATGTGTGTATGGGGCAGGCTATGGTGTCCAATTATTTAGTAAAACAATACCATACCTTTTAGCACAGGCACATTCATGTGTCTAATATGCACAAATATACAACATATATAGAACAGGCAGGGAGGTGTGCAGCTTACCCTCTCCTCCCCTCCAAATATATAACAGCAGAGTTATTTGTGTAGATTTCATTTTGTTGAAAAGTAATTAAATGCCTCAAAAGTATAAATGGATATTTTTTCATCACCCTCTTGATCTTTCCATTTCTTGTCTGACCCATGGCATCTGGAATATAAGCACCAGCAAGCTTCTTGTTTATTCATGTCTTTCACTTGCTATGCCCCCACAATCTTGTGAACTCATTCCTTGAACAAAATCTCTCTGACTTTTTCTGGAGGTGAAAGGAGGCTTGCTGGTCTGTTGGTTATGCATTGCCCTGCCAACCACAAGGTCTTCAGTTCAATCACAGCAGCCACTTCACAGAAGAAAGGTAAAGTTACTTGTTCTCATAAAAAATTACACCTTTGATTTTGTAATTCCACTTGATGGGAGTGAAATATAGAATTGTTTGATATGTGAATTATATGTCAATAAAACTATTAATATTTTTAAAAATTAAAGCTAAACTACAATGATAATATTTATATATAAAAATATTTACATATATATATATGATGGCATAGGGAATTATTTGGGGGCTGTTGCTATAAAGTCAGCAGCTGAATCCCATCAATTTCGTTGTCAAGAAAACCCGCCCCAATCTCAACTATGTGGACAACCCCCCTCTCCACCAAATAATTAACTTCAAAGGAGAGCACTAAAGCTACACCGCAGAGACATGGACATGTCTAATCAGAGCACACAGGAGCAAATGAAAGGGAAGGAAGAGAGTGGAGCACATTCAGTCCCACCAAGCCTTGAGGACAAAATTCTTGCTCAGAGCAGCCAACATAGAGGATAATATGGCAAGCCTATCATAAGGGCTACAGGAGACAACACTGGAAACAGTGTGGGAATTGCATCTGATCTGACCCCAACACACCAAGGTGAAACTCTAAGGACGTGCAACAGAATAGCAAGGGGAGCAGAGCACCAAAAATCCCAGGAAATACCTAAAATAGACCGTGGGGGGCCAGGGTGTGGCACACCATCAGTCTCTACCAGAAAACACTCTTAAAGGTCCATAAACAAACCTTGAGCTACACAGACTTTTTGCTGTTGGTGGGTTTTGTTGTTGTTGTTGTTGTTGTTTTGTTTTTCTCAGTCTTGTTTTTTGTGCATATTGTGCTCTCTGAAGGTCTGTCTAGATAAAATAGGTAGGATAAACAATCTGGAGGAGAAAACAACAGGACCAACAATTTCAGGAGGACATTGTGGAGAGGGAGGCAGAGAGGGAAAGGATGTGAATGCTAACAATCCAGAGGCGAGGGAACAACAAGTGATCTAAAATCAATGGTGAGGGGGGTGTAGGAGGCCTGGTAGGGACTCATTAAAGGCAACATAACCCAGGGAAATTACTGAAACCCAAATGAAGGCTGAGCATGATAGTGGAAGAAGAGGAATATAAAAGAAAATAGAGGAAAAAAACTAGGAGACAAAGGGCATTTATATAGGTCTTAATATGGGCAAATACATACGTAAATAAATTTATATATGATGATGGGGAAATAGATCTATGTACATATAATTGTAGGTTTACTATTAAGGTAGCAGATGGATATTGGACCTCTACTCCAGTACTCTCTCAATGCAAGAATATTTTGGTATATTAACCTGTCATTCTATGGTGCTCACCTTCCCAATGATTGCTAAAGACATAAGCAAATGTAGTGAAGAAAGCTGATGGTGTCTGGCTATCAAAATATATACCTTCTGGGTCCTTAAAGGCTTGAAGATAAACAAACGGCCATCTAGCTCTGAAGCAAAAAGCCAACATGGAAGAAGTACACCAGCCTGTATGATCAAGAGATTAGATATCAGGCATCAAAGAACAAAAAATAAAATCCAATCATTGTGAATCAGGAGGAGTACAGACTAGAGACCCAGAGCTCATCTGTAAGCAAATGGCCATCTCCTTAAAGAAAAGTTGTGGGGAGAAGACGAGCCAGTCAGGGTGCAGTATAGCAGTGATGAAACATACAACTTTTCTCTAGTTTTTTAATGATTCATCCCCCTCAACTTCCAGGAACCCAATTCTATCTTACAAATCCTGCTAGACCAGAGGATGTACAGTGGTACAGATAAGAGCTGGCAACAGAGGGAATCCAGGACAGATAAACACTTCAGGACCAATAATGAGATTAGCTCTACCAGGAGGGTAAGGAAAAGGTGGAAGGAGAAAGGGGGAACCAATCATCATGATCTACATATAACCCCCTTCCTGGGGGACAGACAACAGAAAAGTGGGTTAAGGCAGACATTAGATAATGTAAGACTTGAAAATATCAATAATTTATTAATTATCAAGGTTTGTGAGGGGTGGAGGTTGGGGGAGAAACAGGGAAAAATAAAGAGCTAAAGCAAGGGCTCAACTAGAAAGAAAAATGTTTTAGAATGCTGATGGCAGCAAATATACAAATGTGCTTGACACAAAGGGTGGGTGTATGGATTGTGGTGAGAGTTGTAAGAACCCCCAATAAAATGGCTTTTTTTAAAGATAAGGCTTTCATCTCCTATAAAGATTTCTGCTCAAACACACGTAGGGACAGTCCTACTCGGATTTACTTAGATCCTATGAGTCAAAGTCGACTTGATGGCACTGGACTGGGCTTTGTTTGGGGAACAACTGTATACAGTCATGTTATATCATAAAAATAGCAATTAGTACCTTAAAATTTTAAACAATAAGAAAATGAAATCTTAGGTTAAAGCCCAGACTACACGTTACTGAACTGGTCAGGGAAGAAACTGGGATTTAGACTTGAGCTTTAATCACTTTGCTAGATTGTTCTTTAATGTGAAACCTGCCACAGAGTAATGCAAGTCAATTTCGTGCTGATTTCTGCCTATTGGAACACACTCTCTTTTTTAGTACATCTAACAAAATGTAACAAATAGTGAAAAATAAACAGCCTCTGATGAAATCCATTTTTCTGGATAATTTAACTAATTATTTTAATATAAATACTTCATTATAGAAGAAAGTCTTCTGAAAATAAATCCCTTTTTAAAAAAGTATTTAATTGCTATTTTACCTGGAAGAAGAAAATCTATTTCCAACTATCAGGTAGTAATGAGAAGTCATTATCTTGCACTCTTCTTTAATTAACATCAATCCTGAATAGTCAGAATAAATTAGGCTCTTTGTCTTTTTCCATAGCTGTGGTACAGGAGGCATTCAATTATGTATTATCATGTGTTATCACTTACACAGGTGCTAGTATAATTACTGCACTGTGTTTCAAATTTTATACTTTTAAACAAATTTGAGTATAAAAATATAAGACTTTTGTCATATTTCCCCCCTTAAAGTAGGGAAAAGAAGCATATAATGTTCTATAAAATAGCTTTCCACATTAAAATGTAAAATACAGAGTTTGACAAATCTCATGAACTCTGGTGTACTATGGTTCAGCACTTGTCTACTAACCAAAAGGTGAGTGAGTGGAGCCCACTGGCCGCTCTGCTGGAGAAAACTGAGGCAGCCTTCTTCCATAATGATTATAGCCTTGGAGAATCATTGGGGCAGAGTCGCTCTCTCCTCTGAGTTACGATAAATTGGAATAGAGGTGATGGCAATGTTTTTTTGGTTAATAAAACCCATAGATTTTAAGTTCTTATTTACTAGCATTGGAAATAATAATAAGTATATCAGAGACAGTAATTACATAGCATTAAAGATTGGGAGAGAAGGATAGGAAGTGTTCAGGCTAGAATGTGGAATAAGCCAAGATCAATCCCACTACCATGGAACAGATTCCAACTCGCAGCAAGCTTATGGCGTTTCCAAGGCTGTAAACTTCCACAGGAATAGATGGTCTTATCTTTCTCCCATGCAGCAGCAAGGGCTGTGTAGCATCGACAGTATCATTAGCAGTCCAGCACTTGCCTGTCAACATCACCAGGCCTCCTAGAATATGGAATCAAGGCAGATTCGTTGCCATAAAGTTGATTCTGAGCCATAATCACCCTCTAGGAAAGGCCTGGCCTTGGAGTTAGTAGTCCCATGTGGGATATGCCATGCCCACAAGATTCCTAAGAAGATACAAACTGCAAACTAGTTGATTCTGATTCAAAATTAAACCAAATTTCCAAGCTACTTTCAGATCATTGATTCTGTCTTATAGTGACCCTATAATGGCGGAATAGAAGTGTATCGGTAGACTCCAGAGACTGCAAATCTTTATGGAAGAAAAAAGCCTCATCTTTCTTCTACGAATTGGTTTGTGCTTTCAAACTTCAAACATAATGGGTAGTAGTTCAATGTCCCTCCACCAGGCCCCCTGTGGTGGGCATGTGCTTTGGTGTCAGTTTCATGATTGGAAGTGTAGAGGTGAAGTCTAGCCTGTCAATCTAGAGGTAGCCAATGAGACCTCTGTGTGGGCCTGGCTTTCTCTGAGAATTCTGGGAAATATCACGATGTTTTCCCTGTGGAGGTGAGAGACTATCGGCTCAGTCAATGGAAGACATTGCAGCTGACAAAACACATGGCAGCATGCTGATATATGCTGGGCCCTGGAGACTGGAGGAGATACGAGAAGACCCCTGCCAGCACTGAGACGCTCTACCACTGCTGGATACACAAGACTCTGCACTCAACTCACTGGCCTGTCATTGTCCTGGTGTCACTGCATGTGCCTCATGATTCTAAAGAGTACTTATGGATTGATATCAGACATATAGGCTAATATCGGACTTATGGACTTGGACTGGACTGGGTTGGGATGCTTTCTCAATGTTCCATTCTTCTTATATATAAACCTCTCCCCTAGATGCATATGTGTTATATGTATTTGTTTCTCTAGTCTACCTAGATGAACACATCACCCTATATAGGGTTTCTGAGGCTCTAAGTCCTTAACTTTAGAGGAACAATTAGATTCATATTTTCCCCATGGATCTGTCCAATGAACAGTCACTAATCCACAGAGACTCCTAGATTATGGAATCAAAGTCTCCAAATAGTGATATGGAAGTAACATTCACCATTAAAAACATTATTTCAGTTCCCTTTGAGGACAATGAGGTCTTCACTATTTTGCTAGCCCTACTGTCAAGATGACTTCTCCCCCACTGCGGTGATCACTAAAACTTGAATGACATAAACACCACTATATTTTTTGCATCCACATGCAGATGAGTATCCAGATTCTGCCTTACTAAAATAATTGGCACTGAAATGGAAACAGGCGTTGACTTCCACCCAGATAATGTAGGGTGAGAACAAGTAAACATACTGCTCCACCCCTCTCACCACTTCAGCTTATCATAGAAATACTCTTTCCTGAGTTAGGACTTAGCCTAACTCAGGAAATATTAGTTTGAACAAAACATCAGAAATTGCACTCTATCTAACCTTGTTTGGAGAAAATACTTTATTCCCTAGTCATATCAGGTAAAACCTTTTAAGATCACAGCTCCAGGAGCAGAGGGCTTTTTCCAGACCTGTACAGTAGATGTCAGGGTAAAACAAAGGACCATTTGCTATTCTGGACAGCTTTGTAAATTATACTTTTAGGGTGGCTCCAGCTTTATTCCTGCACTTTCTTTGCTTTCACATTCTCATCAGTACAGCATCTCTACAGTGACTTTTCACCCAAAACCCATCACATTTCCTTTCACTTTAAATGACAGAAATAAACCTAAAATGCGGTTTCTCTGAGTGTGCTCTTTTCGGTGGCATTTACTTGGTATTTTTAAGGTTAACCGATCATGTTTGAAACATAAATGCAAACAGTGGGACAATCTTCATATTTCTTTATCTAGCAATGCTACAGATCATCGATTTTCCTAGATTAAGCAATGCTCTTTATTTGCAACGTAAATTATTCCTATTTGATTTGTCTCCTCTGTTTTTGTTACTTAAAATGGTCATCTGATAAATGCTTATTGTTGGACTTTACTGAAGACAAAATAAGATTAAATACAGTCTCTCCTGCTTTAATTTAATGCATTCAATTGAGAAATTGGGGTCCTGCAGGGAACATGACTTTATAAATTAAGGAAATAGTTTTCTACTAATAAATTCTTTATTCTTCTATTAGCATAGAAGATAAAGATATGTTATTGTAAAATTTGAAGATTGAGAATAAAAGTGGTTATATAACTAGGCAGTCTTTATGATACAATGTCATACTCTAAGTTTTACTTTTTACATTTCATAAGAAACTGATTATTATAAAACTTGAAATTCAGAAATTCATTTCTACTAAGCATAGCCAGAGCTTCTTGCTCAAAATAGCTGCCTGATCACAAAGGGACTATCCCTCTTCAACAATCAGGAGAAAATATATTAATAAGTACAAACCAGCTTTGTATAAGCAGTATTGGCGCATGATTTGATTGATAAGCAACTGGAACCTTTGAGGAACAGAAATGTTAGGAGTGAACAGAGGAGAAATGGAAAGAGTACATATGCCTATGAGACACCCAGGACTTCTCCACATGCACCCAGTCCTGAATGGTCACTTTGGTTCTTTGCCTATAGGCAGGCATTCCATTCACTCTGCCTCCCAAACTTCTCTCACAGTAGACTTGCCCAATGACCAGCACACTAGCTATACACCTGGACCCAGGCAGTCTGAGAAAGTGCTTCAGTTCCCAACTGCCCTGTATCCTGTTCCTCCCAGGGTCCCAGCAATAAACTCTCTTACTAGACAGCAGTGCCTTGTCTCTCCTGGACCATGGGAGACAGTGCCTTGTCTCCCATGACTGTTTGGTTCCAGGTTATGGTCTTACCTAAGCCAACTCTTCAACAGTCCAAGCAGCTGTGAGGACTGGACCCATCCTGCAGTGTTATTTTCATATGTTTAACTGGTCCTCACCATGTGTACCTCTGGCACAGGTCCCAAGGCCACATTAGTGGCTCCTCCTCCCCATTGTGGCACATCTACTCTGGTCCACACCAGTTACAATGCTCTTGAGTAGAACTTAAATCCCAAGTAAACTGCAATGACTTGACCTTTTCTCTCTCACTTTGACATAAAAATTTGTACTATTTTTATAAATCTTTTAAACCAAGTACTACCTTTTCTTTCAGTCTATTTTTTTTACTATTTTTAAATTTTCTAAGTACCTTTTCTTCCTTCCACCCCTTCAGTTTGTTCCCCCCCTTCTACTTTCTGCATTTCTTTCTATATTCATTTTGATGCTTCTATTTTCCCACTCCAGCACCATTGGATAAAGTTAACTCCACATTACCAAAAACTCTGCCAACCTAAAGAGCAACACGATATGTCCATAAAACAGAAGAAGATACTGGACCACATGAACAATCAAGAAACCCAAACATAAAAAGGTGAACAACACCCAGACATAAAGGAAATGGCAAATATTGGAAAGACTATGGAATTAAGAAAAATTATTTAAAAGAAGAAGAAGAAAAGGTACATTCAATAGATAGAAAAGGAAACCGATGGGAAAAAGAATAGGGTGGAAAAAATAGAACCTACACAAGAAAAATTCCAAACAGAATTCTTAAAGATGAATACTAAACAAAAGAACAAACTAAACACCACTGTCATCAAATTAATTCTGACTTATAGTGACCCTACAAGACAGAGTAGCATTGCCCCCTAGAGTTTATTGGACTATAGTTATTTATGGTACCATCAAATGGCATCATTCTCCCTTGGAATGGTTGATGATTTTGAACTGTATTGGTTTTGACTTGCAGTTATGAAACCAACACACCACTACAATATCACCAGGATTCCTTCAAAGATGCATACTGAGGAATACTAACTGAGTTAGTCTGGGTAGAGTAGAGGAACAAAATTTCAGAGACACACATACAGGTATAAGGAAAGGGTTTATATACAAAAGAAATGCGACCCTAAAAAGGCATCCCAATCTAGTCCAGTGCAAAGTCATAAGTTCAATAATAACCCATATACCCGAAATCAGTCTATAAAGTCTGCTTCCGACTCAGGAAGTCACAGGTCAGTGGGTGCAGAATTCTGGCGCTGGCAGGGGTCTCCCCATGGCTCCTCGCTTCCAGGGCTCAGGTCCATCAACAGCACGCCACTCCAGCTTCAGAGGTCTGTCTTCATCAGGGCAAAGCCGTGTGGTCTCTCCACCGGCTACTCCAGCCTCCCAGAGCCGCCATTCTGTGTTGCCTGTTGTTAATCATCTCTAAAACTAACTCCCAACAACTGGGGAAGATAGCTTCTCATCTTCATGAGGGGAATATCGCGAGATTTCCCAGGAGTCTCAGGTGAAAGCCATGCCCACATAGAAGCCTCATCAGTTACTCAATGGCTATCTCCATATTAACAGGCCAAATTCCACCCCTACATTTCAATTATAAAATTAACATAAGCACATGACTGCCACACTAACACAACAAAATTATACAATAGTGTAAAAGAACAGGATAATAGAATTGAAGAAATGGAATCCAAAATTTGTGAGTTTGAAGACAAATATTTTGACCCTAATCTATAAGAAAAACAAGCAACATAAAGAGAAAAAGAGTCTGAAGAGTGTCTGAGAATTATGTAGGATATTTTCAAGAGAAACAGCCTACATTGCAATTGCATTGGGATTCCATAGCAGGGGAAACAAAGAAAGAAAAATCTCTCTCTCTCTCTCTCTCTCTCTCTCTCTCTCTCTTTCTCTCCCTCCCCCCACTCCCTCTCTGTCTCTCACACAGAAAACGGAACAATAATTCCTGCAGAAAAACTCTCCTAACAACAAAAACAACAACAAAAACAGAAAAAAAATAACTATTCAGGAATCTTAGTAAAAATCTTAGTAAATCCTGTAAATCTTAGTAAAACCTGTAATAGACAGATCAAAGCAAATTAAAATCTCTAAAATCAAGGTCAAGGAGAGAATTCTGAGTGTGGTCAGAGAAAAAAGATATATATATATATATATATATATATATATATATATATATATATATACAGTGAGGGCTGAACCCTGGTGGCGTAGTGGTTGAGTAAGGGGCTGCGGCTCACTGGCTTGTGGTTCAAATCTAGCAGCAGGTCTCTGGGAGCAAGGCTGGGTCTCCCATTCCCACCAGAGGGCAGTCATGCCCCCCAACCAAAACCAAAAACAACAAAAAAGGACACTGAGAAAGAATAACCTCGAATTGTCAGAAGAAATTATGCAGGAAAGAAAACAGTGCAGTGGCAAATATAAAATCCTAAAAGAAAAATAAAACTCCACCAATCTTTAGCAAAATTATCACTAAAATATGAGGGGAAAATAAGAAAAATCCTAACAAGAATAAATTAAATCAATTTGTGAAAACAAAGCCACCATTAAAAAATGTACTAGCAGGTTACTATGGTATGTTAGTCTGGATAAACTAGAGAAACAAATTTCATAGACACACATATGAATTTAAGGAAAGGGTTTATATACAAGAGGAATGGGACATTGAAAAGCATCCCAGCCCAGTCCAGTTCAGCGTCATAAGTCCGATATTACCCCATATGACCGATATTAGTCTATAAAGTCTCCTTCTGACTCACGAAGTCACACAACAGTGGTGCAGAGTCCAGGCACCAGCAGGGGTCTCCCCATGGCTCCTCGCTTCCAGGGTCCATCAACAGCATCTGCTGATGATAGCAGCAACTAAGCACTGGCAGGGCTCCCCACATGGCCTCTCCAACTTCAGAGGTCTGGTTCCATCAGGGCAAGGCCATGTGGCTTCTCCTCCAGCTCCTCAGACACTGCCATCGTGTCTCCTCCATAGTTCATGGTCTCGGAGACCAACTCCCAACAACTGGGAAGATAGCTTCTCATCTTCATGAGGGCAATATCGCGAGGTTTCCCAGACATATCAGGAGAAAGCCATGCCCACACAGAGGCCTCATTGGCTACTCAATGACTATCTCCAGATTAACAGGCTAGATTCCACCCCTACATCTCAATCATGAAATTAACATAAGCACATGAACAATACATATGGCAAAATAATTGAAAAACATCAGACAAAGCTGATATCAATATAAAGGCAGCTCCACACAAAAGCCAAGACAGTCAAAGCCCAGCTCAGAAATATATGAAAACAAAGATACTAATCACACTACAAAGAGCACACATACAAATAGCAATGAAAAACTCATACAAATTGATAACAACATTGAATGTTAATGAATTAAATGACCCTGTTAACAGACTGAGGCTGATTGGATAAGAAACAACACCCATTAATGTACTGGTTACAAGAAACACATCTCATACACAAATAAAATAATAAAATATATGTTAATATTAACTCCAATAAAATCTATTTTCAAGGCAAAAAATATCATGAGAGACCCCCCTTACAAAAAGGCTATATGATGATTAAAGAAACAATAGAACAAGAAAACATAGACATATTAAACATACACACTCCCAAAGAACATACCTCAAAATATACCAATCAAAGTTTCACAGAACTAAAGAAACAAATAATTTGGATATAACAGTAGAAGAATTCAATACATCATTCTAATGAAAGATAGATCATCAGGAAAGAAATTTAATAAAGATATAGAACAACAAACAACACAACTAACTAACTCAACCTGCTAGACGGAACACTTCACACAGCTATATGACAGTATATATTCTTCTCCAGCACACGTGGAACATGGGCCACATAATGAACCTTAATGCATTTAAAATTTTTGAGATTCTATAACCCATTTTTTTAGAGCACAATGCTATAAAATTAGAAATTAACAATAGAAAGTAAAAGAGCGAAAGCATACATATGGAAACTGAACAACATACTACAGTACTTAAATACACTCAACAAAATAAGAATAGGAAAGACATTTTCACAACACAATAAGGACCATATATAAAAAGCAGAATAACCAATTTCCGTGCAAACAAGATTCAGATAAGTGTCCCTCCTATCAACACTCTCATTCAACATTGACTTGGAACTCTCTCCCAGAACTATTCGATCACAAAAAGAAAAGAAAGGAATAAAGTTGGACAAAGAAGAAGTAAAACTCATGATATTCACAGATGACATAATTTTATATGTAGGACACCCCAAAGACTGTACAAAATTATTGTTAGAAAAAATGGAAAACTTTAGTAATATGACAGGATATAAGATTAATACTCAAAATCAGTAAGATTCCTATATCTTAATAAAGAGAGCTCTGAAAAAGATATCTGGAGAAGACATCAAAATAGTATCATTTATAATAGCCATACAAAAGATGAAACACTTAGAAACAAAAGACCAGTACAAAGAAATAATTATAAACAAAGAAATAAAATACCAGTACATACAGAGAAAACTAAAAAACACTATTAAAGTAAAGCAAAAGAGAATCAAACAAATGAAAGAATAGCCCATGTCCATGGATAAGATTTAATAATGTAAAAATATCAATAGTGCACAAAGTGATCTATAACTATAGCACAACTCAGATCTATTGCCCAAATTCATTTTATAAAGAAATGGAAAAACTTCTTACTAACTTTACACGGAGAGAGAATAGATCCAGAATTAACAGGGAGCTCCTTAAGAAGAAAAACAGAGAAAGGTCTTTCACTATCTGAACTCAAAACCTATCACATAGCTACAGTAGTCAAAATAGCCTGATACCGGTGCAATGATAGGTACATAGACCAATGGAACAGAATATTGAACCTAGAAGAAAATGCGACCACTCATGGGCAACTGCTCTTAATCAAAGTTCCAAGAAATATTAAATGGCAAAGATACAGTCTCTGCAACAAATATTTTATCAGAGATTAGTATAATCATATATTTTATTGTTTTCTTTGTGTTTGAGATGTGTTCAAAGGTAATTGATAACCAGAGAATTGGGGTTACTTAAGTGTTGAAAAGAGGGTTTCTCTTCTGTAAGTGAGTAAATTAGGGAGGGGATTTGGGATTTTTGAGATGTACCACATTCTTTATGAGTAACAACAGAATGCTTCAAATTAGGAATATCCTAAATTAACTGGATTTTATCTTAAAACACATCTATTGAAGATGAAAGGAACAGAAATATTCCTCTGCACTTAGGGCTGAAAAACCTGATTGAGAAGAAACAGATAACTGCCAATATCCCAACATTATAGACTTTGAAATCATTATATTTTGGTTCATATCTCTTGCTTTTTTTTTTTTTTGGCATCACTGCCCTCAGGTGGTGGGAGTAGGAGGCCCAGCCTTTGCTCCGTGGAGCTGGAATGGAACCTCCATCCCAGTGGGCCACAGTCCCGTGCACAACCACTACGCCACCGGGGCTCAGCCCCCATATCTCTTGCTTTTTATATTGCCCAATAGTTGGCAAATTAAGACTATCATATATTTGTTATTTTCGTATTGCCACGTTTTAACTCTAAAGACAGAGTTCAGTCTTAGTTAACAAAATTTTGCCTTGTGCCTAACCCTACTTTTTTTTATTAAGCAGTGTTCAGTCACTTAATTTTTAATCTTTATAAATGAAATTATTGCATTTATGTAGTCTAGTCCAATAAACTTTCAAATTTTCTTTTCTTCGTTAGTATTTTAAATTCCATTCGATTGGCTAGATTAATGACTGCACTATTAGGCAGATCCAATATCCCCTGCAGGGTATATATTTTATTTCTGAAGAAACTGATTATGCTGCCTTTTAGTGGACCAGGAATACATATAAACTTAGAGACAAATGAATTTTGAGCAGACTCTTAATGATGAGGCCTAATTTAACAATTAGCTCCTACGATGTGACCCCAATCAATAGCTGTCTATGATTGAAGACAGATCAACGAAGACATGTGTGCTATTGGAAACTTTGGTGGAGTCAGAATGTGTCAGAGAATATAATATCTCAGTTCTTAAAAGAATTGTCTTAAAATAAACAGCTATCTAATAGAGATAACAACTGAGTCCAGACAGAAGGAGCATGACAACCCTTGTGATCTAAGGATTATAAATCACAAAATTCCAACCAAAGAATGGAATTGTATTAGAGCTGAAATTCTGATCTCTAAGTTTCCTGAAGGTTATGGATGACAGTGAAAACTCACATCCACCTGCAGATATTCTACATGACTAAATCCTCTACTGAACTCCCTCAGCTAATGGCCAGAGATGTGAATATTCTTGATCTTAGAGTGCATTGTAAATTTGGTTACTAAAGATAAATTATACTTTGCTTCTGGGGCCACTTATATTTTGCTCTATTTTTTATTATTTTCTGCTTTTTTGGGGATTGATGTTTTCTGTGTTTTATTTCATATATATGTATATATATATATATATCATACACTCAGGACAGATAGGTAGATCTATACCTGTATTAACTAGATTATATATATATAATTAGCTACAATATAACTAGATCTTTAGGATCATGACAGGTGAGATTTTGGGAAAAGGAAGAGCAAATAGTAATGGATATGAGAATGAATATAATTATCAAAATAAATAAATAAAATAAACATAACCAAAGAAGCCTCAGTGATGTAATGGTCAAGTGTTTGGTTGTTTACTGAAGTTTTAGTAGTTTGAACCTCCTCAGAAACACTATGGAAGAAAGACCTGGGCATTGTCTTCCAAGATAATAAATAGGGAGACATTATGGGGCATGTCTGCCCTATGTTGTGGTAAATTTGAATTGAGTGGGCACACAACAACAAAATACAACTAATATTTCTTAAGCATATGATTTGTGGATTTTGCACTAGATCGTGATAGTTAGGTTTTATATCAACTTCGGTGGGCCAGGATTTTCCCAGAGTATTATCTAACATAGAGTGATCACTTCCACGATGAGATCTTGTGAGAAGCATTCAAGCAACTGTAGGCAGTATAGGCTTTAATCTGGTCATAGACTTGATACAACCGAGGGATGTTTCATTTAGAGTGTAACCTACTTTGACAATGTGTAGAAGTTACCCTATTCTTACTGCTACATGTATATCCTGCATGCGGTTCATAGACTTTCTGTTATATGTATACCAATATCAGGAGCTATCAGGAGAATGGTGACCTTTTTATTCATTCACCTAGATATTCACCAGCCTGTGGTCTTCTTACTTACCCTTGTTGCTCTCCATTCATCAGTCCCTACAGCTATATACATGAGGAGAAGTCTTCACCGTATAGTTGAGCCATGCACTTGAACTGGACTGGATGTACCAGCTTCTATAATTAGGTGAGCCATTTCTTGATATAAATCAGTTTTGACATACATACACATTCAAACTTCACATGTTTTGCTTTTCTAGAGAATCCAACATAGCAAAATGATAATTCTAATGGAAAAATTTCAAGATAAATTTGCAAGTAATCACAGGAAACAGAGGAACTTTTCAGATTTTACACAATTGTTTAAAAATGAAGATTTCTCTCTCTCTAAGACTATGAAGAATTCCCATGTCTACACCAGTGTCTAATACAGCATTCAGTATGTGATGATTTGAAATGACTCACTTGAACCCAAGGCCACAAGTTGTTTCTTTCTATTCATTGTAACCTTAGGACATAATAATATGCCTGAGATATTAGTTAACAATAAATCCTAGCTAAATATTTGTTTCTTGAAATTTAAAGTGGTTGTGTCTTCTGAAAGGTATTTTAATTTTTAGTAAAGGTATTGTTTTTCTGATATATCTTGAGTCTTTCTAATTCAACAAGGTGTGTTGAAAAAGTCCAGGTGGTGGATATTAAAAAAGTGTTCATGTTAGAAGGAAATATTGCTAATGACCAAAAATACTTATGAGCTCATAAATCAGAGCTTTATAAAGTGTTGACAGAGGTCTTCTGCCTTGGAATCACTAGGATTTTTAGTTAAAATCAAGATATTAAGATCTAAGCTTATTTTAAGAGTTAAAATTATAAGTCCTACGTTTGTGGAAGATTGAGATATCCAGTAGAGGTCTATTATGTAAAGTGGAAGCTTGAAAGGCATAGAATCTACAATAATGGTTTCAAATCTGATTTCCTCCCCAAGGTGCTGATCTCTCTTGAAAGCATGGCCAAATTCTCAGCATTCTTAATTCCAAAGAGCCATTTGTCTGCACTTATTCTAATACATATTTATTTGTTCTTCTTTCAACTCATGGTATATTTAATATTCTTTGCCAACACCATAATATAAAGTCACCAATTTTCCCATCTTCCTTATTCATTGTTCAGCTTTAGCATACATATGAGACAATGGAGACGACAAAGGCTTTCGTGAGATGTATCATATTCCTCAAAGTGACACCTTTGTGTAGGTCTTACACTCAAAACCAAACTTACCGCCAACTAGTCGATGCTGACTCACCCCAAGCCCCTGTGGTTTGTCAAGACTGTGACTGCATACAGGAGTGGGAAGCTCAGACACTCTTATGAGATGTGACTGGGCTGAGAGTTTCAAAATGCATGGGGATAACAGTACAATGCATAGCCATTAATCTGTGTTCCTATGAAATAAGTCTCATGGAGGCAATATTTTTACCGATTCCCACAGGTGAATGATATGTACACTCAGATATTTCTTTGGGAAAATCTATTGCACAAAGTCTATTTAAAGTGTTAAATAGCAAAGATGCTACTTTGAAGAGTAGGGTGTGCCTGATGCCAATCATGGTATTTCCAATTATCTCATGGAAGAGGGACAATGATTAAGGAAGACTGCAGAAGAACTCTAACATTTGAATTATGATGCTCATAAAAATATTGAAAATGTTATGGACTGACTAAAGAACAAATAAATTTGGCTTGGTGATGCTTAGCCTTATAATTCAGTATGAATTCAGTAGAATTCAGTATGGCAAGACTTTTTCTTATGGAACAAAAGGTCTTGCCTGGATGAGCTCCAGTGGTATAGTGGCTGAGAACGGGACTGCAGCCCACTGGCTTGGCAGTTCAAAATCCAGCAGCAGCTCTCCAGGAGCAAGGCTGGGCCTCCCACTCCCACCAGAGGGTAGTGATGCCCTTCCCACTCCCCCAAAAAAGTCTTGCCTTGCATCAATGCTATCTAATCTGAGTCTTTTTTTTTTGGAGGGGGTGGGCATCTGATTTTTTTTTTTTTTTACTGCTGATATTTTCACTTTATTAGGTCTTCCTATTCATGAACATGGGACTTCCTTCTATTGTGTAAATCTGTTTTGGTTTCATCTTCTTCTTCTTTTTAGTCACGTTATTGGGGCCTTGTACATCGCTTTTTACAATACATAGATACATATACTGTGCCAAGCACCTTCACATGCCTGCTGCCAATATCATTCTCTAAATATCCACTTTTTCACCCAGCCCTTGATATCAGCTTCTCATCCTTTCTCCTCCATCCTTAATCCCCCCTCCCCACCCATCCTCAATATCTTATAAATTATTATTGTTTTTATCATATCTTACACTGCCCGCTAGTCTGATTCTTATTTCCATCCTAAAATTTTAAACAGTCCAAAAGTCATGTTCCGTACTTTACATGCACACTTTTGACCACTGAATTGCTATGATGAAATACTAAGGAGACAGAAGGAGCAAAGGCTCTGATAAAACTCCTGGATACATTTGGCAAGGCACAGAGGGGTAGTTTGACTTATGAGAAAGACAGGTAAATGGAATTAGATACACACAAAGATGTAGGAAGCTTCTTAGAGAGTTTTTCTCTGGATTAAGTTATGTAGAGAGAGGGACACACCCAGTCTTCTCTCTTTCCCTCCATTCTGGCCTGTTGAAACAACAAAAAGCCTTCCTGATGGTCATCACCATAAAAGTTGTATTAAAGGCCTTTGGAAAAGCAATGACTAGTAACTAACTTATCTATTGAAAATAATTACCCTACCTGTTGAAAAGCTAAAACCTTCCCAATTTTAATTAATTTATTATTAATTGGGAGTATCAGTCCACAGTTTAATCATGTCAAGCAGTATTATACAATTGCTACCACAATTAGTTTTGAAGCATTCTTTTACTTTCTGAATTCTTTGACATCATTTCTCTTTTTCCCCTCCCTCCCACCATTTCACTGTACTTCACTCTGCTGAAACCTTTATTCTACTTTCCATACCTACAGGTTCATCAGTCCTGGGTTTCATATATTGAAAAACAGAAAAAGAAACATATAACACACCTGCAAGAGGGTGATCCCCAATGGCATAACACCTCTGAGCTATGCCCTAATGTGAACAAGCAAAACATAATCAAATTCAGAAAATGGTGAAAATGTTCTAAGTGTGCCACAGAATGGATCAACTGACAAGATTTAAATTTTTCAAGTCAGGTTTATTCCTTTGATCGTCTATGCTCATCTTTTCAATGAACTGTGTTCAGTAACCACTTTATTCCCATGCCTCAATTATGAATGGGGGGAGATATTTCATCTGTACCTACCAATGTATCTTGGGTTCCACAGTCATCCATAGCCTTCTGTAAACCAGATTCTCACTGGGTTTTTCTTTGAACTTTGGCAAACATAGCTTTGATGATATGTTAGTCAGTTACCTGACCATTTTTTCTATCCTTACTGCATATGTCAAATGAGATTTATTTTTCTCATCATTAAATGCTTTGATGATTTTCCCCTAGGACACATATTACCAGAAAAGAACAGTCCTTGAGAAAGGACACAAGCTTGGGAAAAAAGATGATCACTAAAAAATGGTAAATCCTCAGTCAGATGGATTTACACAGTGTCCGCAATAATGTGCTTAAACATAATAATTGCAAGAATGACATATATAATCTATCTTCTCAGCATATAGGTGGTGTATGGTGAGTGAATACAGCCCTGATGCACACCTTTCTTGATTTTAAAACATGAAGCATTCCTTTGGATTATATGAAGAAGAATGTGGAATTAATTGGAGGAAGGTATTAACAACCTGAGATGTGCAAATGATGCCAGCTTGCTTGCTGAAAGCAAGGGGGGCTTGAAGCACTTACTGATGAAGATCAAGGGATGCAGCTTTCCGTATGCATTATAACTCACTTGAGAAAGGCCCAAACTCCTCGAGACCAATCAGCAACAGGATGATATATGGGGAATAGGTTGAAGTTGTCAGAACTCTGTCTGACTTGGATCCACTATCCATGTTCCTGGAGTGAGCAGTCAAGAAACCAAAAGATTAGCTGCATTAGGTAAAGTTGCTGTACGAGTCCTCTTTAGAATACAGACAAGCAAAGACGTTACTTTGAAGACCTTGGTGCGCCTGACCCAAACCATGGTATTTTCAATTTCTTCACATGAATGTGAAAGTCGGACATTAAATAATAAAGATCAAAGAAAAAACAACGCTTTTAAATTGAGGTGCTGGAAAGGAGTATTTAAAGTACCATGGAATGATACGAGGACAAACATATCTATCTGAGAAGAAGTAAGGTAAGCGTGCTCCTTCCAGGCAAGGGCAGGGAGACTTTTTCTTACATACTTTGGACCTTTTGCGAGGAGAGAGAAGTCTCTGGAGAAGGATATCATATTTGGTCAAGTAGATAGGCAGGGAAAAAGAAAAGAGCTCTCAAGGAGCTGGAGTGATACCGTGGCTGCCAGCATGGAGACAATTGTGAAGATGGTGCAGGACCAGGCGTAGTTTTACTCTACGGTGCTTGGGGTTGCTATGGGTGGGAACCCACTCAAATGGCCCCTAACGACAACAACAGCAAGGATGGCACAGGACTGGGCAACGTTTAACACACTTGTATATAGTTACATATGTACGCATGTGCAACACGCGTATGTACAAGGGGTTACCCAAAATGAACTGTAATATTTTTCAAAGAAACATATATTTATACACACACACACACATATATATATATATATTTTACAGAACAACCTTATCATCTTCAGATTACTCTTTATTATACATATATTGGTCAACTCTGTTATTCCATTCTTGGAAACATTTTTCAAGATCATCTGTTTCGATGGCTGGCAACACCTCCCTAGTTTTTTTTCCTTCACCTCTGCTTTGTCATCAAATTGCTGTCTTTTCATGTCCCTCTTGATTCAAAGAAAAAAAAAGAAGTTGTACTCTGTGAGATCTGTGCTCTGTGAGTAAAGTTCATGGGGAGAAAGAAGCAAGCTGTTTATTGCCCCAAACTGTCACACTGAGATGGCTGCATGAGCAGGTACCTTGTCAGGGTGGCAGCTCCAATTCCCCATCTGCTACAAATCATGCCTTTTTTGTTACACACTTTTAGGCAATCTTTTGAGAACCTCTAAATAGAAAATAGGATTAATAGTCTCACCTGGTAGAAAGAACTCAAATATACCATGTATCAACATTTTCATCCATTTAGGAGGTTGATGGATATTCCAAATTTGGTTTTTAATCAATGCACATTTCCCCTTTTTGAAATGAGAAATTCCTTCATATACTTCAATTTTTCTCATGGCATTGTTCTTTTTATTACTAAATCATTTTATTGGGGACTCATATAACTCTTATCATGATCAATAAATGCATCAATTGTATGCAGACCACATTTGCACATTCATTGCCATCATCATTCTCAAAACATCCTCCTTCTACTTAGGCCCCTGGTGTCAGCTTCCCATATTTCCCCTCCTTCCCACTCCCCCTTCCCCACTCCCCCTTAATAATTTACAAACTATCATTATTTTGTCATATCATCCACTGTCTAATGTGTCCCTTTACCCATGTCCCGGTTGTCCGTACCTCAGAGAGAAGGTTGTATGTTGATCCTTCAATTGATCCCCTCTTTCTTCTCCACTTTCCCTCCACTCTCCTGGCCTCACCACGCTCACTGCTGGTTCTGAAAGGGTCATCTGTCCTGAATTGCCCATGTTTCTGACTCCAGTGTGCATACCCTGGTCTAGCTGGATTTCTAAGGTAGAATTGGGATCATGATAGTGGGTGGGAGAAAACATTTAAGAACTAGAAGAAAGTTGCATATTTCATTCTTGCTACACTGTACCTTGACTGGCTCATCACCTCCCTGAAACTCCTCTGTAAGAGGATGTCGCTTCATCTATTAATGGGTTTTGAGTCCCAAATCTGTTCTCCCCCCTTTTGTAATGATATAATTTTTAGTTCTTTGAGACCTGATACCTGATCCCTTCAAAATCTCATCACCACACGTTGTTCTTGTAAACCGTGTTCAACACCACAACATTTGCTGTGGTGCTTTTCCTGAACAGGAAACAAAATTTCACTACTATGCGTTGTTCTCTTAAATTGGCCATTACCAGAAATGAGGCTCAAGCAAAACTGCCTTTACAAATAAATTAACTGTACCCAGAGTAAGCCTGCCCAGGAGATGCCGCTGCATGCATTAACCAAGAGGAAGTCATTCCACGCTTCCCTAGAGGGAAATCATGCATAATATGAAAGCTTGGTTCCATCCAGCATAATTATAGGGTGTTTTGGAGAGTACTTTTCTTGTATGTTCCATTGAACTGGAGCCCACTTCAGGGAACTTAATAGCAACAACATGGTCTTACTGGAGTCACTGAGTGTGCAAATGTTCAATTTATTTGACGGTCAATTGGAAAGTTAGAATTTTTTTAAAAGAAAACATTTTATTTTTTATTTATTTCCTTTTAAAATATTTCTTTGGGGCTCATACAACTCTTGTCACAATTCATACATATATTCATTGTGTTGAACACATTGGTACATTCGTTGCCATTATCATTCTCAAAACATTTTCTTTCTACTTGAGCTCTTGACATCGCCTCTGCTGTTGTAAAAGGATGAAGACTGAGAAAACGCAAGCACACGGAATGAGAAGACAGAGGACTGCAGTTCGCTCCGGCATGCAGCAAGGTATTGAGCTGGGTCATTTCTTCATTAATACTAAAACCTGGGAGTACGTGAATAGTTGCATTTACTCAGAGTTTTTAAAAATTTGATAGTAACACTCTTGTAACAACCTTATCTAAAAGAACAGGTGCAGTAAAAATAATCTGCAAAGCAAAGCCCAGAGATGTCCTTCATTATGTCAATATGCACCTGTATGCAGATGATCGTATTGACCTCGAATGTGTATCCTTATGGTTTTGATTTGTATCCAAGTTCTATCAGCGACTTATCCCATTGTTTTATTTGATCCAGATGAAGAGATAATACTGTGAATGCAGCATTTCTTTTGGCTATAGTTTTTTTGTTTGTCGAGGACTTTTCTGTAGACTATATGAAAGAATAAACAAAGGCAAATTATGAACAAAATCAACTGGCCCTGAAGCAGAGCCAATTATAATATTAGAGAGGGAATAGGGTTAAGTTGATAGAAACTTTGCAAAAATCTTTCAAGCACTTGAGTGCCATCAATCTGTTCCAGTTTTTTTATAAGTATCCTGCATATGATATTGTAATTGTAAAATACTCTATGGAAGATTGTGATAATTCAATAGATGTCTTTTAACATGATCCCAAGGAAACAGAGTATCATTATAAATCACACAAGTAACACATAAGGTTATGTATGATTCCAATCACATTTTAATTTAATTTGTTACTTAATACTATTAATCTGGTCTCCCCCAAATAATAACTGTTTGATATAACTCAGCCAATTGTTCATGAATCTGCTGATCAATATTTTGTTGCATGGACTACAAAACTTCAGAATTTTCATGCAATCTTCTACAAAAGTAGCACTTTGTACAGACTGACAAAAAGCTAATCCTGCAGTAATAGTAGTAGCAGTAATCACTATAATTCCTAAAATTGTAACTAGTAAAATTCCTTAAAAAAAAAAAAAGCTGTGATCTTCTTTTTTTGTTGTTATTTTTTGCTTTGTTTTTTAGTGGGGGCATCACTGCCTTCTGGTGGTGGGAATAAGAGGCCCAGCCTTGCTGCTGGATTTGAACCTCCTATCCATTGGGCTTCACTCCCGCGCACAACCACAGCGCCTCCGGGGCTCAGTCACTGTGATCTTCTTAAAAGTCAGTCAATTTGTCAATTAAAGCTACAGTAAGAGAACTTTGCCATTTGTGAAGGACAAGGTGTAATTTCCTACATGAATAGTGTTGTTGCCAGTCTATCTTCTAATAGTGAACAAGGCAGCACTTGTTTTCCATAATAAATTTGGAGGGGTTTCCCTATCACTTGAGTACTGGAAGGAGAAAATCCTTCTGCCCCTGCCAAAAAATAGGCTCCGATGTTTTTGTGTCAATCATGTGGCTTCAAGAACGCCATTTAAGATCTACTGCACTAGATTTGGCTCAAGCAGAACCTGAAGAGCTCCACTCAATGACAATTCCTTGGGAATTATTAATTAATACTCAGGTTTGTTCTCCTCTGCAAGTACTTCAATGTACCCAATCAGACAAGTGCAAATAAGTTGGTGATGGTCAAAGTGGCAATAGGCTTATAGAAAAATTTCCTGGTATATTTAAATTGAGGAACCCTTGAGCACTTAAAACTAGAAATGTTTATCTTCTTTGCAGCTTGCTCTTATCTTCTGAATTTTTGATAATTGATAGCCAAGCCTGATATTTTAATTTTAAACAATGTTCCCCAGGCCCAATACATACAGGAAGTCCTTCAGCTCCAGTTTCATAGGATGCAATAATAGTGCCTTCTTCATTTGCTTGAAATGGCCCTTGATTCTCTAGAGGCCCAGGCAGGCAAGAGGAATAGTTAACATATATGAGAACAGTAGGATCAGTCCAAGAGTCTCCTCTACTCAAGGGTGAGTTAGGAATATAAGTCCAATAAGTAAAATTCTCAGCATTTACCTGAATATTCATATTAGAAGTTGTCACCATTATTGCTTCTTAGCCTTTTGGCTAAGATCAAGTGTAGAAGTTGTCACCCCCTTGTCCATGGGAACACACTAGTCTTTCTCTTTCCATGGTTAACTTTTTAATCCCCATGTTGGCAAGTCAGCATGTCTAGCTGTCATCAAGGGAACTTGAAGAGCTTTTTTGGTAGTGCTCATGTCAGCAAATTCCTGACTCAATTCACTGCCAGAGCAGTGTCTTCTGGGCCATTATGCAATTTTTATTTGCTTATCTGGAACCAACAATTTCTTTTCACCTGTAGAAATATAAGCTTATGTCCTTCCCCATGTTATAACCATAGCTGGCTGCCATTTGCCTTGTTCACAACTCTTATACCTTGGTGGCTGTTCTATATCCTTACAAACATTATTTTTCCAGTGTGATTCTGCAGCTGTGAAGGTATTGTCACTTGAATTAAAAACTTAAAGTATATAAAGCTGTATAAAGTTGACTTATTGCATGATGATCACAATATCCCCCCCTTTTGTTTTAAAAGCAACTCTTTCATAGTCTGATTTTGGCGTTCAATAATAGCTTGACGAATGCTATTTACTGGAATACCAGTTAAAAGTTGAATTCCCTGTACATGGAAAAAAGCCAAACATTTTTTT
>PVJH01015131.1:0-35386 GCA_004026705.1 Nesogale talazaci
CTTAATCCTTCTGTAAGTGTGGTTTTTTTCTTTCCTCCCTTTCCATTATACCTCCATTCCTCATTAATTAGTCTATCCCTCTACTCCTTGTCCTCTGCCCCAGCCCACCCATCCTTGACTTCCTCCTAGTAATCAAAGTCTTCTCTTTTGGTGCAAAACCCATACTTGCTTTTATATTCCTTATAAATATGTAGTTATTATATTGTTAAAATATCAACTAAATTTGTTAAACATAATGTTCTCTAGTTTGGTCCATGTCTTATGGTGTTTAAAAAATTTGTCACTGTTTTTATTATTTATGCATAATATTATATTGCATGTATATCCCAGATTGTTTGTCCATTCTGCTAAAATCAGTTTTTGATTGCTTCCATGTTTTTGACATTATACAAATAGTTGCACTTACATCAGTATGCATATAAAAAAAAGTTGTGAGAGTCCCCAATAAAATGATCTTTTAATAAGAAATACACAGCCCATCTCAAGGAAAGAAATTAACTATATCCAGTCAACTCCTCCATTTTTTTCAGCCCCTGTCATCCTTCTCCTCTTTCTATTCCCACCCCCATCCCTGGCCTCCTTGTAGTCCTCAAAGTCTATTAGTTTGTAAAACAAGTTTCTTCTTTTTCCTTAAAATGATGGTGACATTTAATATTTCTCTTTGTAAGATTGGCTGAGTCTGCTGGGCATAATGTATGGCAGTTACATAATCTTCTATCAACTTGCAAAAGAGTGTAGTCTAGCCTGTCAATCAGGTGGCAGCTTGATACTTCATTTGGAGGCTAAAAAGAGAAATGACCGATTGGAGGCCAGATACACACAGACACTCTGCTTGTCTTCCTGCCAGCAAGCCACACAGAGATATGCTGATGGAACCAGAGCCCTGGCGCGGGAGGAGCTTGTGTTTTCAATAGGTCCCACTTCTTTATTTTGTCTTCTACAGCGTGGATATTTTTTCGTTATGTTTGGTAGTGGATTTATACCCTGTATTGGTGTTCTTAAGTTTGTCAGGACTTTTTCCACTGGTGGTCATAATAATTGTGTGATTTATATGTAGATCTTTGATCCATCTTGAATTTGTTCAGGTTCTAGCAATCAGCAGAACTTCAAATGTTAAATATGGGTAGCATATTTGACACAATAAACTACACAAAGTCAAACACTTGACCACGTTTACTTATATCATATACAACTCTTTTTATATCTGGTGTGACACCAATGCCATTCCCTGTTCTTGCCAACACACGCAATTTCAGTAGTTTAGTACGGAAGTTAATAAGTGACCACAAGTCAGGATTAGCAAATAGGAAGGATCCTGTCCTTGGTTTACAGCAACATTTCTCCTCAGCCTCTCAGTCACCTGGCCCCTTCCAGTTTTCCTCCATGGGCCAGGAAGCCAGCTTATTGTTCCACTGAACAGTCTCAGGCTCAGACCAGATGAGAAGGTACCCCTGGTCTTGGTGCTGCTGCAGAGTCTCCGTGCCACCATCTCTGGTGCATCTGGCTCTGGTGACCTCTGACAGAAAGCTTGGATGTGCTCTCCCATGCTCCTCCCAACAGTGACAGCTTCCACAGAAGCTTTTACTGGCATCAAGATCTTTCTCCATCTAAAAACTGAAACATCCTTTTTTTTTTAGATCATTTTATTGGGGACTTTTACAGTTTTTAGAGCGTACCATACATCAACTGTATCAAGCACATCTGTGCATGAGTTGCCATCATTTCCAAAACATTTTCTACTTGATCCCTTGGTATAAACTTTTCTTCTCCCCCCTCCCTCCCACACCCTCCCACTCTTGTGAATCCTTGATCAATTATATATTGTTATTGTTATTATTATTACATCTTACAATGGCCGTTGTTTCCCTTCACCCACTTTTCTGTTGTTCCAGCAGTTATATATCCAAACTTTTGTTGGGTTTCTCCTTAATCCCTCTTGCTTTTTTCTGATCATGCCCCAATATCCTGCCTACTTCCACTACTGTCCTTGAAGGGTTTATATATCCCAATTCCCAGGTGTCCAGAATGTGTGTTCTCTGGTACCAATGTGTGTTCTCTGGTCTACCCAAATTTATAAGGTAGAACTGAGTCATGGTAGTGGGGGGTTGGGGTGGGCAGGAAGCATTCAGAAACTAGAGGAATGATGTGTGTTTCAGTGGTGCCATACTGTACTTTGGTTGAATTATCCCTTCCTTATAACCCTTCTGTGGGGTAATATAGAATTGTCTACAGAGGGACCTTGATTCTTCACTCTACCCACTTTATTCACATCGATGTAGTTGTTTGTTTTGAATCTTTTGATAACTGATAAGCTGATCCCTTCGACATCTCATGATCACATAGGCTGGTGTGCTTCCTCCAGGTGGGCTTCCTTGCTAGATATTTGCTTGTGCTTCAAGCCTTCAAGACCACAGATGCTGTGTCTTTTTGAGAGTGGACACCATCCACTGTCTTCACCACATTTGTTTGCGCACCCATGTTGTCTTCAGTGATTGCGCAGGGAAGGTGAATATCAAACAGTGCCAGGGTATTAGAACAAAGTGTTCCTGTGTTTAGGGAGATTTTGTGCAAAAACCCAAAGGCCATCTGCTATCTTAATATTTAATATAAATATATGCACACCACCCTCTATTGCTTTCATCATAAATTAAGATATATCTATATCTATATATATATATATATAGGTGTGTGTATATATATATATAGCCATGCCTCTATAAATAGTTTTTACCTCCTAGTTCTTTCCTCCATTTCCTCTCATCTTCCTCCTATCCCATTGACATGCTCACCCTCCATTTGACTCTTAGTAATTCCCCTTGGATACTTTGCACTTGATCAAATCCCATCATGCATTATACACCCCAAACTGGCATTCTTAATTTAACTTTTCTGCAAAAATTCTTTGAAAACATAGGTATCATTTCTGGGGGAAAGCAATGTAAGAGGCACTTGATGAAGGATAACTTAGAAATGGCTTTGGTTAACTTACAGTGGAGTTTTGGTTATTTTATTATGTTGTGAAATGCTGGTGTGAGAAGAGAGCTCCTCTATGCATAATGAAAACATTTGGGGCAGAGAATTCTACTCCTCATTTTAAATATCAGTAGAAATAAATGTTTGAAAAGTCTCTACTAAGCAACTCTATTCACGTTGTGTGCGCACGTGTGTGAGGCTATCTGCTGTCACTGAATAACTCACAGCTTAACCAAATATGGTGTGTCATACCGTATTTTTCCTTATGCTCTATTGCTCGTAACTAGTCAAATAGAACCACTTAAATATAGTGTGTGTGCACGTATATGTGTGTGTGTTGTTCCCTTCCTTCCCTCCTCTCCCTATCTTTCCTCCAAACCTTTCTGTATCACTATTTCCATTCCTGTTCCTGGATTCCATGTGTCTTAAGTTCTTATCTCTTATCTGTACCTGTGCACGTGCCCTGGTCTAGCCTGCAGTGAAAGACAGCAGGAGAGCCATGATAGTGGGGGGTGAGGAAGCCTCAAGGAACCAAAGCAATATTGTGTATTTCATTGGTGCATTACTGTATCCTTGTTGACTCATCCCTTTCTTGTGATCCTTCTGTGAGGGGAGGTCCCACTGCTACAGGCAGGTTTGGGGTGTCTGCTCCAACCCCCTTTGTTCTCAACAATATGATTTGTTTCTTGGTTGGTTTGGGGTCTTCTTGTGCCTTTTACACCGTCAGACGATATCTCGTGATCACACTAGCTGAGATGCTCATTCTATTTGGGCTTGTTGTTTTTCTTCTAGATGACTGCTTGCTTAACTTCAAGCCTTTAAGACCCCAGTGGCAGTATCTTTTGATAGCGGGGCACCACTGCTTTCTTCACCACATTTACTTATAAACCCATTTTGTCTTAAGCAATTATGCAGGGAGGGTGAGCATCACAGAAAGCCAGTTTGTTAGAACACAGAGTTCTTGCATTGAAGGAATGTATGAGCAGAGGCCTGAAGTCCATCCACTACCTCAGTATATTGTCATATGAATAAATGTATGTGGTACTGGTTTTTAAAGTCCTTATTATCTATTATCTGTGTGTTCGTCCGGGTAGACTAGAGAAACAAATTCACAAACATGCATATGGATACAAGGGAAAGGTTTATATACAAGAGGAATGGAACATTGAGAAAGCATCCCAACCCAGACCTGTCCAAGGTCATAAGTCCGATATTAGCCCATATGTCCTATACCAATCCCTAAAATCTCATTCCAACTCACGAAGCACGTGCAATGACACCAGAACAATCAGAGGCCAGTGGATGCAGAGTCTTGTGTATCCAGTGGTGGTAGAAGCATCCCAGTGCTGGCAGGGGTCTCCCCATGGCTCCTCGTTTCCAGGGCTCAGAGTCCATCAGCAGTATCCATTGGCAGGAGAAGCATCTCAGCATTGGTAGGGATCTCCATGTGGCTTCTCTGGCCCCAAAGATTTGGTTTCATCAGGGTAAGCCCATATGCCTTCTCCTCTGGCTCCTCCAGTCTCCAGGAATCAGGGTCAATCAGCATGCTGCCATCTTATGTTTGCAGTAGTTTGTCTGCAAGGAACCGAGTCTCTGATCTCTCATCTCCCTGGAGGAAATATTTCGAGATTTCCCACAATTCTCAGAAAGCCATGCCCACAGAGGTCTCATTGGCTATCTCTAGATTGACAGGCTAGACTCCACCCCTACACTCTTAGTCAAATTGGCACTAGAGTACATGACTGCCACAAACTGTATAGCTACATGTTTGTTCCTATCTGTACCAGTGTATATCCTCTGGTCTAGTCAGATTTGTAAGGTAGAAGTGGGATCATGATCGTGTGGGGAAGGAAGGTTCAAAGAATTAGAAGAAAGTTGTATGTTTCATTATTGCTACATTGTACCCTGACTGGTTCATTTCCGCCCTCCCTGAGGCCCTTCTGTAAGGGGATGTCCAGTTGCCAAAGAAGGGCTTTAGGTCCCCACTCCACACTCCCCCTCATTCAAAATGATATGATTTTTTGTTCTTTGACCCTGATCCCTGATCCCTTCAACACCCCATGATCACACAGTCTAGTGTACCTCTTCCATGTGGGCTTTGTTGTTTCTGAGCTAGATGGCCAGTTATTTATCTTTAAACCTTTAAGATGCCAGGTGCTATAGATTTTGATAGCCGGGCACCATCAACTTCTTCACTACATTTGCTTATGTACACATTTGTCTTCCGTGATCATGTCAGGAAGGTAAGCATCATGGAATTCCAGTTTAATAGAACAAAGTGTTCTTGTATTGAGGGAGTAGTTGAGTGGATGCCCAATGTCCATCTGCTACCTCAATACAAAAGCTATAAATATATGCACATAAATCTATTTTTCCATCCTCACATATAAATATACTTACATGTGTACATGCTTATATTTAGACCTCTATAAATGCCCTTTTCATAATAGTACTTTTGTCTATTTCTTTTACTTTCTTATTGTCCCACTATCATGTTCATCCTTTATTTGGGTTTCAGTAATTGCACTAGTGTTACATTGCCATCCATCAAGCTCTACCAGGCTTCCTACATCCACCTTGCCACTGATTTTGGATCACCTCTTGTTCCCTTGTCCCTGAGTTTGTTAGCACCACTTCCTTTCCTCTGTTGCCTCCTCCTCTCTCATGTGGCTCTGGAACCTGTTGTTTTTTCCTCCAGGTTGTTTACTCAGCCTGTCTTATCTAGATAGGCCTGCAGAGATAATAATATACACAAAAAATAAGACAGCAAAACAAAGCAACGAAAGAAAACAAAACAACAAAAAGGGAAAAGCCTATAAATAGTTGGAGGTCTGTCAGTTCACCTGTAGGAGTTTTTTCCAGAGTCTGATGGGGTGCCACACTCTAGCCCCAAAGACTGTGTTTGTGACTCCCTCAGGACTTCCCTCATCTGCTCCCCTTGCTGTTCTGTTGCATGCCCTTAGTGTTTCGCCTCAGTGTGGTGGGGTCAGAGCAGGCACAATTCCCACACTGTGCCTCCCTTGTTGTCCCCTGTAGCCCAATGAGTCAGTGAGGGATGTCTCGTCTCATGGTGGGCTGACCCTATAGTCTTCTGTTCATTGGCTGTTCTGAGTGGGGATAATTTCCTCAAGACTTGGTGAACCAGGATGTACTGCACTCTCTTCCTCGCCCTTCATTCGCTCTCATGTGCTCTGATGAGCCATGTCCCTCTCCCTGAGCTGTAGCTTCAGTGCTGTCCCCTGAATCGAATTCTTCTACTGGGAGGGGCAACTGTCCCTGAAGTTGCAATTGGGGCTGGTCCCTCAGACCTCTCTACTGGTTTCCTGCTTTACGTCAGTATCAAACCTAATTCATTTTTAAAGATAAGGGAGAAATGAAACCATTTCTCATTCTGAGGAGGAAGGGGGAGGTGCCTTTCTTCCCCTGCCTTATCTCGTTGTTTGCTGAGCGTCAGTTGTGTATGAAGTGCTGGGGGCGTGCAGTGTTGATTCAGCCCTTCTTCAAGGACTGTCTTGTCACTTCCTCCAGATCTTACCGGGACTAGTGGAACAGACCAATCTTCTGTGTGGTAAGGCTGAGGTCTCTGCTAGGGCTGGGGCTTCTGTGGAAGGGGAGCTGATAGAATAAAAAAACTGTTTTCATCCCAGGCACCTGTCAACTAGGAAGGCAAATGTTGCTGCAGTAGGCATAGCAAGTGGCCCATAATTTCCTTTGGCATTCCTCTGCATCCTCATTGTGGAGTGGTTGACTCTGTCTGGGACTGAGGAGCGCTAACCGTGGAGCCTCACTGCCACCACCTATCATCCGTTCTGTTGCCTGGCTTTGAAAAACCTGCAGTCTGTCCCCTCAGGATATTCAGAGGACTTCACCATTGTTTCCATCTGTGCTTGCCCAGCGGGAAAGAAATTTAAACTCAGGTAAGAAACCCCTTGCAGCTTGGGTCTAGACAAGTTTGGGCTGGAAGGCTGAAAGCTTTCTAGATCTACTTCCCTCTCCACCTTTTGTTCTGTCCTTAGCTTGCCATCAGGTCAACTTTGACAGCCCTAACTTCCCGCATTGTAAATCTCTCACGGATCCCCTTTACAACCTTCTCAGATTAACTCAGTCAATGCTGTGGAGTCAGTTCCAATCCATGAGCAAAGGTAGGACTTCAACAAGGCTTTGTTGCATTGGGTTCTTTCACTAACTCCATAAAACAGGATCTCCTGTTATTCCCATTTTACAAATACAGAAGCTGAATCTTAGGAGGCTAAGCAACTTGTCCAGGGTCATGAAAGCTGGCGAAAGGACTCCATTCTCAGAGCAGTGTGATTTCAGCACGCTCTCAATGGCAGAGCGTGAGTGCTCAGCCCAGAGTGAGTACTAATGAAGGCACATGCTGTCGGGGTAGCATGGGAGGGCACATCAGAAGGCTGCCCAGTTCCACCAGCAGCGCTGCAGTAGAAATTCGAGGTATCCGCTCCTGTAAAGATTTATAGCTGCAGAAACACTTCTTGGAGTAGCTATGATTTGGAATGGATTGAAGGACAGTGGCTTGGGTTTGGAGATTATGGTCACTATAAAGTATCTTCCAATCCAGGGAGGAAGGAACTATTACTATCACTTTTACAGCTCACTGAAGATCACCATGGCCACTCTCTCACCAGCAGCGGGTTCTGTTTTTTAAGAAGGTCCTTATCTTGCATGAGAGGCGTCATTGGATAGTTCCACCACTTTTTCTTCCAATTTCTTAACTTTTGGAAATCAAGGGCAGGGATGTGATGTTTAGCTTCTTGGACGGCGAGTTACAGAGCGCCATTCAGGTGATGTGCATGAGTGCATGAAGAGCAGTGGGAGGGCAGACTTCCTGTCATCTCCCGAGGTCTGTCGGCTGCACCCAAGCAGAAGCCCTATGCACTGAGAGATGGCAGCGGACCACTAGAGGGTGGCACGCCAAGGTCGAGTGACTGCCCTCAGCATATACTGAGGAAGAGCCTCTTTCTCCAACCACCTTTCCCAGTGATATCCAGAGGAGAGCTCATGTAGGAGCTGACAGGCCGACTTTGTTTTCTCATCCAACAGTGTTTACTCTGTGCTTGACACAGCAGACGCCAGAGGTAATAGAGGAACGAGACTGAGAAAACTTACATGTTTGGAAGAAAGAGATAGCTATTAATCAAATAATAATGATGGGTGGATCAGTATAATAGGGCATTAAAAGGGGAATGGCCATCAGTGCCATCTCTGGCTCTGCCAAGAGGCTACTCAGAAGCCAGCTCTTCTCTAGACTGATAGAGAAAGCCCCAGTTGTTTTTTGTTTTAGCTTTTACAGTGAGACTGTGCTAGTTATGGGCCTTTTGCCTGCATGCCTCACACTCATAAGAAAACAAGGAAATGAGATTTTCCTCAACACGAACCACCCAGATTGTCTAGGGGTGGGGGTGGGGGGCTGTCTTCTGATTTATAGGACAACAGCCAATGTATGGCCACTATAGCTACTTCTTACTTCTGTGACAGCTATGTCTCCTGGAATAGGCATCCAAGCTAGACTGCTCTAATATTGAGCATCAGATTGATATCCAAGGTTGAAATGTATTTTCAAAATTGCCCCCATTATTTTTGCCTTAATTAATCAGCTAACATAAGAAGAAGAATAAAGAAAGTCAAACTGAAAGACAAGAATTTGCCGGTCATTTTACTAGCTAGCGTTGCCACCGATTCTTTTCAGGGTTCATCTGTGTATATTGTTTTCGGTACTTGGACAAGTATAACTTGTAGTCACAATGATGTGTACACAGATAACATATCATAATCTTATAAGCATTTTCCTCCCTATTGCTACATAAATTTATACACAATTATATATATACTCCATTGGGTAGATGTATAACTCTTTCCCTATTGCCGGAAACTTGGTTGTTAACAGATTTTTTCACCAATCTAAGTAATTTTTATATTATTTGGGTTTTTTCTTTTTGCATGTCTATTTTGACTTATAAATTTCATACTCTCTGTCTCATCAATCTGAGCTCAATTTTATAGAAAGCCCTTTTATATGTGTGGAGGTTAACGCCTGTATAATCTTTTTCTTTCTTTCTTTTGGAAATGATATACTCAGTATTACCTCCTAGAAAAAAATGTTAACGTAGTCAATAGTCACAAGCTCTTCTTTATTTTGTGACCCAATTACTTTCTGAATTAGTTAATGTATACTGCTGCCTTGAATGCGTATCTGTTCCACCGCTATTTGTGTTGTCATGAGTATAATCATTCTGCCTAAGGTAAATTCTATCGACTGGTAGTTTAATATTCCTATGGACTTCTTTGTGGTGGTGTGATGGTCACAGTCTGGACTGAAATCTGCATGATCAGAAGTTCAAAACCAGCAGCAGCTCCTTGGGGAAAAGAACCGAACTTTCCGCTCCCAGAAACAGCGACAGTGTCAGAAACCATTGTCAACATTGGACTTGATGGCAGTGAGATTTTTTTGTTTTGTTTTGTAGTAGTCCAAGCAACAGTGTTTGAGCGTCTGAATAAATAGCACCCAAACTCTCGGCTGTACTCAGTGCAACCCCGGTGGGTTTCCAAGACTATTTCTTGCTAGACAGATTCCTGGTGTCCGTTATTTTTCTCCTACGTTCTTAGCTGCTATGGGTCTGCTTCTAGACTCTCTGTGCTGCTCACAGGTTCAGAGCACTGCACCTGCAATAAGCTCTTGTCTCTTCTCTCAGTTTTAGAACAGTTTCATTGGGACATCATTCGTATTTCATACAATTCAGTAGATTGGTCACAACGAGAAGAGTGAGTGGTACAATTGTCACCACAAACAATTTTAGAATATTTTCTTCTCTCTAGAACTCAAGATTATTGGCTCCCCACTCTTTACACCTCCCAACCTCCCAGTCTCTTTTGGCTACAAGCCCTCGGGACATCCTGGAGTTGCGCCACAGCCCAGGTCAGAGCCAGTGCTGCTGGCCACCTGCTCATGTCCCTGTCCATCTTGTTAATGTTTAATCCTGTCCCTGCCGGAAAACGCTTCTCATCTTTGTCCTTCTCATTCTTCTTTCCCATTGCAGATGGTTTTTGACTGTTCGGAGAAGAATGAGCCGTGGCCTCCGGACCCAATAAAGCGAATCTTCCTCCCAGGACCGTTCCACCCGCGGAGCAGGGCACCAGTTCCCGAAGATCCAGAGGACCTGCAGGCCCAGAGAGAATAGCCAGCAGCCGGTAAAGAGCACCCACAGGCATGGCAGTGGAGGCAGCAAAGGGGGTCCTTGTATGAAAAGTGGGAAGCTGGAATGGACTCAGCAACACCTCCCAGGGCTTCAGTGCATGACTGCTGCTGCTGTTTGGTGCTCTTAAGTCAGTTCCCATGCACGCGGCCTCCCGTAGAGCAGAACAACAAAACGGAACAATGGCACATCCACCCACACTGGTGCTCAGGCCTATGCCGTGCTAACAATTCTAGGGGCATTTGAGCTGATTGCTGCGGCCGTTATGTCAGTCTTTCTCAACCAGGGTCTTCCTTTTTCTCCCTGCCCTTTCTAGCCTGCTTACAGCTTTATTCTTTCCAAATATTTAGAAATCTTTTTTTACTCTGTGGATAACTAAGGACCAGGGCATGGGATAGGTCGTTTATGCACCTCTCTAAACTAGCAATACGAGCCTCGAAATCCACCTAACCAGCTTTGAAGCCCTACCGCGTGCCAGGCAATGTGTTTGGTACTGAGCAGGCAATGGTTTGTAGATCAAGGTAGAACTTTGACTTTGACTCTTGTTTCAGTGTTGACTGAATCTCTGCAGATGGTGGTGTGTGATCTGGTATGGTGCTTGAGTTCTAGGAAACCTGGGATTGACTGAGTATAGTGTTTAGTCAGTCATCTGTTGAGTATCCACTTGAGTTCGGCTTAGCTCCGTACTAAGATTTCAGAGAGGAAGCCAACAGGGATTCACATTTAGCAGTAGCAGGCACGAGAAACCAGTGCTACAAACACTTGGCTGCCCAAGGGAGCGAGGAGAGTGTGGAAGGACAGGTGAGCTTCACTGGCTCAGAGAGCGAGCAGCAAGGCAGTGTGCCCAGAGTGAGTAAACAAGTGGACAATGGGGGAGAATTCAGCGGGGCAAAGTCTCAGCCTGGAGATTGGAAAGCCACAAAGATTGGTCTCTTTTCCCGAAAGATTTGTGAAAAGCTATTTTCTACTCCTTTCCATCCACTGGAGTGTGTAGGTGAAATATCTTCAGCTTTTGTCATCAGAGCGCCTTGAAAAGTGAAAAAGTGTTTTTAATCCCTAAGGGCCTGTGGTGAGCAGCCAGTGGGTGGACTCGGAGTCCCAGCAGTAGGTGATGCTGAGGATCCATGTGAGCCCTACTACAGGGTCAAAGGTGAATGCTTTGAGTCCACCCTGTGTGCAGGCCCCAGAAACTGAAGTTGTCTCTATGTGTGTGTGTGTGCGCGCGCGTGCCTGTGCATCGATTTGTCATCCAGCTTGGCAAATAGGTGGAATTCTTCTGTCCTAGGAAACCCAACCTTGGAGAATAAGCACTGGCCGGAAACTTGTGATGAGTCTGCCAAAGCCAACTCCCTCCCAGTCTCGGCAACCTAAAAAATGAATCCAGGCCTTTTCTTCCCAAAGTCTCATCTGCACACATCAAAGTCAAGCCCCAGCTCTACCATTCACCCAACTTTGAAAACAGCTTTGCTTGTCAAGCCATCTCTCTTGCAAATGGTGCTGCTAAAACTGTCTCTGCTTATCTCCTCGGGCTGGGCTGGGTCTCGAAGACTCCAGTTACTGTGAAAGGGCCTTGCGAGTGGGAAGAGGAGGCACACCAGTAATGTTTTCTGAAAGATACAGACATAAAGTTCTGAGCACACAGGCTAGGACTTGATCTAGGTATTGAGAGAGTCCATCTCTTTTTTGCTTGGTGAAGTGCGTTTTGTAGAAGTTTCAGAAGAAACTGTAAATGGGTGCAGTCTGATTCGATGTTTAGTGCAGCCATTCACTCAGCTCTCTTTTCCTGGGCCATTTTTATTTCCTCTCAGAGCCTCTGGTGGCGCCTTTCTGAAGAGAGCGTTTCATCCACTTTCATGACTGGTTAGAGCTGGTCAGGGCTCCACTGCTCAGCCCATGAGCTGAGGTAGTGCCCTTATGATGAGACCTGGATCTGACTAGTGTCTCCTGGTATGCGGTGTCAAAGTAACATGTGAGAGGGCTTCCAAGTGTTCATAGAGAAATTTCCCAAGACCCTTTGTTTCCATTTCTAATGAACTTGACGAAATTCCCGCATCTATTTTGTTCAATGCATAATTCATTTTTATTTCCTTTATGGGTTAAGCATTTTTTTTGTCTTATCAAGATGTCCCATGTCCAGCCATGAGCTGAGTCAGTTTCCTCTCATTTGACAGATTCCTTGCAGCAGGATGTTCTTGATGTAACTTTTCCTCTTCTCTCGCAAGATGTTAACGTTGCAGCCCTTTGAGAGCACATCAGACATTGTGGTGAAAGGCCTCCTCGTAGCTACTTTCAAAAGTGTTAGGGAGGTTGGGGTGCAGTGCGGTAGACCAGTCAGCCTGCTATTCCTTTTCCTTCTGGTTTTTCCAAAAATGCATGTATCTATTTAATGATGTCCGACCTGATTTAAGGACTGAGCAGTGTGTAAGTTGTGGTGCTTGGCCTTCAAACTCCGAGTGCCATCAGGGAGCTAGATAGAGATGATGTGGAGTGCAAAGCGAAGCGTCAGAGGGTCAGGGGGATGACGGGAGGATGCGTAATGTGCTTGTGGTATGCAGAGGAGGAAGAGGCCTGCCAGGAGGACTGCTCTCTAGATTCATAGTCTAATTGAGTTTCATGTTTGTTTTTTGTTTTTAGGGGGTGTGTAGGTTGAGAGTTGTTTACAGCAGGTGATAGGAGTTAGTTCAAGGCTGGAGTTCTGATCTTTCCTCAACCAATAAATCTGTTGGTTGACCCAGCACTTAACACTATGCTGCCAGTCACCCCTTCTGGATTTTGTTAAAGATCACTCTTCTTCTTTTAGGTCTGTTTTCCAGCTTAGAACAAAGTGGCCTTCCTGGACACGTCTTTCATTATGATTCACAGCATCCTGAGGAAAAAACTCAGCTACTGTGTCCTGGCCTTCTTTCTATTTGCGATCATCTGTGTGTGGAAGGAAAGGAAGAAAGTGGGTTACTATGAGTCCTTTAAACAGGACACCGATGGATTCCAGGTGGAGAAAAGTCTGAAGAAACTGCTCATGGGTTCTGGTCCACAGTCATCAGTTGGCACCCAGGACCTCCACAAGAGCAACTCTGTTCTCAGCAGCACCAAGAGTTCAGTCAAGACCAAGCCACTGCCCTCCTTCCAGGTGTGGAACAAGGAGAGCTCCTCCAGAAACCTCCCCTCCAGGCTGCAGGATATCCGGAGAAATTATCTGAACATGAACAAGTACAAAGTATCCTACCAGGGCCCAGGGCCAGGTGTCAAGTTGAGTCCAGAGGCTCTGCGCTGCTACCTCCGGGACCACGTGAATGTATCCATGGTAGAACCCACGGATTTCCCCTTCAACACCTCCGAGTGGAAGGGTTACCTGCCTGGAGAGAACTTCAGGACCAAGGCTGGGCCGTGGGGCAGGTGTGCTGTTGTCTCCTCAGCAGGATCTCTGAAGTCCTCTCAGCTTGGCCAGGAAATAGGTGAGTTTCAGATGTTAAGCTTGTTGTCTTATAATGGTGGAGAGGAGATGTTCCTCCATTTTAAATATGGACACTCTACAGTTTTTCTGTTTTGTTTTCATACCAGTAAGCCAAAAACTATCATTGGACCTTTGGAAATAATTAATTGAAACACTTTGAAATCACACTATGTCTCCATCTTTGGGGAAAAATTATCTGTGTGCATGTGTTGTACCACTTAATCTGTAGGTGGTCCTGACCTTCTGTAATTTTACCTGATTGAATGAGGACTAAAGTAAGAGAGAGATCACAGCCATTAAGTGCATTCTGATTCACAGCATCCATCCAGGACAAAATAGAATTTGTCCCAAGGGGTTCCCAAGTTTGTAAATCTTTATGGAAGCACATTGTCGGGTTTTTCTTCTGTGGAGCATCTAGAGTGTTTGAACTGCTGCCCCCACCCCCACCCTCCGGCTTCTAAGTGGGGGCAGTTGCTTCTTTTTAGGAGTCCTGGGGGTGGTGCACTGACAGTGTGACACTTACTCGTTGGGCTGCTGGCTGCAAAGTCAGCAGTTAAAAATCACCAGCCAGAGCTCTGCAGGACAAAGTCAAGGTGTGTTAGTCTGGATAGACCACTGAAACAAATTCATACAGATAAACTTCTGAGTGTACGAAAGAACTTTATATCCCAGAGCACTTGAATGTTGAGAAAACATTTCAGCCCATTCCAGATCAGGTTCTTAAGTCTGATATTAGCCCATATGTCCAAAATCAATCTATAAAGCCCTCTTCAGATCCCAAAACACATGCAATGACCCCAAATGCAGGAAGACCACAGGCCAGTGGGTGGAAGATCTTGTGGATCCAGTGGCAGTGGAAGCATCTCAGCGCTGGCAGGGTTCTACACATGGCTCCTTCAGCTTCAGCGCTCTAGTGTAGCTCCATGTGTCTTGTCAACAGAAATGTCACACAGGGAGGAAGCATGTGCCCTGCTTCCAGCGAGCTACTTATCTCCTAGTGCCTCCAAATGAGGTCATCAAGCCGTGACTTGATTGACAGGCTAAAGGTCACCCCTTCACTCTGAAGACTCTCAAATTAACAACAGATTATGTAAGAACCACAGGAAGCTTTCTATTCCTGTAAGGCATTGCAATCTTGGAAAGCCACAGGAGCAGATGTACCCTGACCTCTAGGGCCACTATAAATTGTACTCAACACGATGCTAGTGGATTGGGTTTTGGGGTGGTGTAAATGATTACTGTGCTCAACTCCTCACTCATAAGTTGGATGTTTGAATCCATCCATTTGTGCTTCTGAAGAAAGGCCTGGCAATGGGATTCGAGGGGAAGATACCCTTCAAAAGTTCACGGGGGTGGGGACAGGTTGGAGCTCACAGAGCAGTTCTACTCTGACATGCATGTGGTTGCCCTACATTGGACTGTGCTCAATGGTAACTGCTTGCTGATTTTTCCCCCTTCAACTACCTGGTTAATTGTCTGCTTTTGTCTTTGAAAATAGTAGAGCAGGGATTCTTAATTTGGGAGTTGGGGAGATCAACTTCTGACCATTTTCAATTCATAAAAATCATCTGCAAACCTGTTTGTGTATAGGGTCTCTTTGTAAGGCTTTTGTATATATTTGAGTTTGTGTGTTTTTCCAGGAAGAGAGTCCATAGGTTTCAGTTGATTCTCAGGTGGAGTCTGTGGCTCAAGAAAGATGAAGACTCACTGAAGAAGGAACCTCAGGTTTGCTTTCCTTGCAGTCTTGCAATAAAGACACAGCCTGCCCATCTCTACAAGCATGTGTATCATGAAGAGAGCTGGGTTTGCTTACTGCTCCTGTTTGCCTGTTGTGAAGACAGTGGTTTTTGTTACTGGGCAATGAATCAGGCTTCCACAGACAAGTCCAGGCAGGCATGCTCTATGTGGGGCTCTGAAAGGTCCTGGTGATGTCATATATCTGTCTGTCTCTCTTCTTCTCTCTCTCATTTTCATCATGTGACTGCCAAGAAAAATGGTCTGAGATCAAACATAGCTTCTCAGAAGAGGAGGCATGGAACCAAGTCGGGTTCTCCAGAACAGAAAGAAGCGGCCCACTTGCATTGTCTGCCTTCCCCAATAGGCAGCCTTGACTAATCAAATCCACCAGAATATCCAGTTTTACCCCGGGTTTGCTTTTTTCTCCCTGGTTTCCCTTGGATTTAGTATTCTAGGCACGAGATGTATTTGTTGTTTTTTTTTTCATCCATAATAGAACTAAATCTCATTCTCTCTTTCCTCTACTTGCCCCATAGAGCTCATGTTGAGACGACCACATTTTTTAACTGGCTCTACTTTTTTTAACAATCAGTGGTCATGTCTGTCCTGTTGAGTTAGTGTGGCAATTTGAGCTTTTGAACATTAGAATGGAGCACTGGTGGTGTGAGCACTAGAGCAACGGTTTTGGTTATTTTGTTTCGGTGATGTTTTGGTTGTTTTTCTTGTAAAGTAGACACAACACAAGATTCCAGGGAGCACAGAGACTCTTGTTTCTTCATTCAGTAGTTCAACATTGATTATACTTTTCAAGTGGTGCGGTCATTCTCATTACACTCGTCCAAATTATCCCACTATGGTGCCCAGAAATACAATGACCCTGAATCAAAAGCGACCCCTTTTCTCTGCTTCCACTCCTAGTGACGACTAGTGATTGTCAATTTCTCAATTTTTGTTTATTTTATGTAAGTGAGATCATATAGTATTTTATTTCCTTTTTCTGACTGATGTATTTCCCTTAGGCTGCAGCTTTGTGCTTATTTTACTCCATAAAATCTTTAAGTAATTAAAAAACCCAAATCTAACTTGATGCCATGCTGACTCACAGTGACCCTCTGTGGGTTTCTAAGACTCTGTCTATAGGAATAAGAAACCCGGTTTTTCTCCTGAAGAGCTGCTGGTTTCAAACCGCTGACCTTGTGGGTCACAGCCCAGCCTGTAACTATGACACCATTTTGGCCCTTATGTAAACATTCGTTGAAATAGTCTTTTTCCTAGACTGTCATTATAATTTCAAAGACGTACTTCCATACATGAGTTTTTTTCCCTGAAATACCATGATAACTTCATCTTAGACTTCCCATGTGTTGCCTTTTATTTGTTTACTTAGATTGCCTTTTACATATACCAAAAACCTAACCAACCCACTCTCCTCAATTCCAACTCATGTGACCCTATTTAATATCATCCCATCTTTCTTCTTCGGTCTGCTTGCTGAATTCTTACTGCCAGACTTGTGGCTAGATCTCCAATGTTAACCCCACAGTACCACCAAGAAAGACTCTTTTAAACAAATTATATAAAAAACAAACAAGCAATCACAAAGAAAAACCCTTTCTACTGAGTCATAGTGACCCAGTGTGGGGGACTAGCCTCCCCAGCCGAATGAGTCCTAAGGAGTGGTTGTGAAATTGAAGGATAAATTAAAGAAACATGAGACAGGACAGGCAAGGGCTCACCTCTTCCGATGGCAGGATCAAGAGAGAGAGTGAAAGTAGTCTCTCACAGGCTTATATTATCTCGGGCATGCAAGCCCCTTCATACACATAACATATACTTCATACACAGGAAGAGGACATGCTAGAGGCAAACATAACAAGATGGGCAGGTGCTAGAGTTTAGATGTCTTTAGATTCTTGCTTTTCTCTGTGCTGACTTGACCTGTGGTGTCCCTGAGCTCCTCTATGGAGCAATCTGTGATCCTTATCAGTAGGAAGTTAAATGAACCTAGGGTTGGGTGGACAATAGGATCTGATTGTTCTTGATGGCAGGTAGCTTCTAGGTGTACTAGAGAGCAATCATGTGCGTATTAGGAACATCTTTAAGTTGGCACTGTTATGGAGGGCCATTGTGGGGAATAACTTTTAGTTAGGAGAATGCGACTGGCATTCAACACCAACTCAGGAACACAAAGGCCTCCATCCACAGGATTCTTGACCTCTCACACACTAATTGTGAGCTTTATGCCCCCTTGGCAAAAACTCTTCCTCCTCTACCCATAGTTGCCAAAGGTCAAGTTTTCTTTCTTCCTGTCTTTCCTAGTTTTCTTGATATAACATTCATGTACTATACAGCTCCATACTTAAACCACTCCTAAACTGTGTTGTATCTCTCCTCAATTCCCCTTTCCTTTCCCCCATTCCTGATAAACCATTGTGTCAATCATTGTCTATGCATCTCCTCCTGTGTGTACTGAACTGAGAGACTTAACAGAAACAATAAAGAAAATGAAACCAAGACAAAACAGAAGACAACAAGAATAATAAATTAAAAACAGAAATGAAGAGTAAGAGAAAAAGGCACCTACACTATTTAAAAGATCAAAAAGGAAATTTCTTGCTTGAAAGAATTAAGAAATAGCTGAGGAGAGAGCAAATTCTAGCTGGGTCAAGAGGGAGGTCAGCTGGCACACTATCATATTGTACCATGGTTGGATTCATCATACCCTATATATTCAAGTATAAGCCAACGTGAGTATCAGCCAGGGCACCTAATTTTACTACAAAAGCTGTATTAAAAATGTGATGAAAGGACTTGGCTTGTACATGAGTACATAATGGCAACCACGTTTACAGTAATCTCTCTTTGATAGTAAAGCTCTCTGAGCCCTTTACCTGTGTCTAGAGCAGATCTGGCTGAGATCCCTATCTGAGCGACTCTCTGCAGATGGATTTTTGGCTTCCCTCTATCTTCCATAGCCTGGTGTTCACAATTTAAGCTCTGATACTTACCCCTTTATCATCGTTGGATTTTGTTATTGCCATCTTTGGATCACACAAGGGGGTGTGCTTCTTCTGTGTGGACTTAGTTGATTCCTCACTTAGATGGCTGCTTGTTTGAGTACAAACCTTTAAGACCTAGATGCTGTTTGTATGTTACACTGGGTTGAGTAGAGAAACAAATTAATAGACACTCATATGTGTATGAGAAAGATCTTTATAAAAAATGAGCAATTGTATATTGAGAAAGCATTCCAGCCCAGTCCAGATTAAGTTCATAAATCTGATATTAGCACATATGTCCGATACTAGTCCATAAATTCCTCTTTAGACTTACACAGCATATGCAATGATGCCAAATGCAGGAATATTATAGACCAGTGAGTGGAAAGTCTTGTGGATCCAGTGGCAGTAGAGGCATCTCAATGCTGGTGTGGGTCTCCAGCTGCCTCCTCCAGCTCTCTGTGTGTCTCAAAAGCAGGAAAGGGAAGGTTGAGAGAGTGTGTCCTGCCTTCAGGGAAGAAGATATAGTTCCCAGAATCCTCAAGTGAAGGTCATGCCCACACAGAACTATCATTGTTTATGACCTGATTGACAAGCTAGACTACCCCTTCACTCAAGTTAACAGGAGATTATGTAACTACCACACTATTCCGATTGATAATTGGGTACTCTCTGCTTTCTTCACCACACTTGCCATAGCACCCTTTTTTTTTTTTATTAAAACAAGAAATTATTTTATTGGGGTTTCTTATAGCTCTTATAACAATCCATACTTCAATTGTATCAAGCACATTTGTACATATGTTGTCATTATCATTTTCAAAACATTTTCTTTCTCTTTCAGCCCTTGTTATCAGGGTACAGCACCCTTATCTTAAGTGACCACATGCAGGTGAGTATTGAGCAGGGCCTTGTTATCAAAACTCACTGTTCAGGGCTGAGCCCCAGTGGTGTAGTGGTTGAGTGCAGGACTGCAGCCCATTGGCTTGGCGGTTCAAACCCAGCAGCAGCTCTCCAGGAGCAAGACTGGGTAGCTCCCACAACCATCAGAGGGCAGTGATTCCCTCCCCCCCCTCCAAAAAAAAAAAAAAGAAAAGAAAACTGTTCTTGGATTGGGTCAAGAATTATGTGGGAGTCAAGAATCCATCTGTTTGGCCCAGGTTATGAATGACTCTGGTTTACTTTGGTGGTCAGAACTCTTTATAAGAGAAAGCATTTGGAAATTTATCTGAGCAAATATTTAGGTTGCTTATCATTTATTCGTTTCACTCACTCATGCATACTTTCAGCAATACAAAAAGAAATGTGCTCAGTGTGACACCCACCTCCCCCAAATTTGCCATTGAGTCAAGACTGACTCATAGTGACCATAGAGGATAGAATAGAACTTTTCTACAGACTTTCCAAGACTATGTCCTTTTTAAAATAGTTTCATTTGCATATACTTCACACATGATACAATTTAAATGTCAAGGGGGAACCAATCCTAATGATTTATCTATAACCCCCTCCCAGGTGGATGGGCAACAAAAAAGTGGGTAAAGGGAGACATCAGTGTAAGACATGAAAAAAAGTTATATATTATCAAGTGTTCATGAGGGAGGGAGGATGGGGAAGGGAGGGGATAAAATGAGAAGCTGGTAGCAAGGGCTCAAGTAGAAAGCAAATGCTTTGAAAATGATGATGGCAACAAATATACAAATGCGCTTGACACAATGGATGCATGTATGGCTTGTGATAAGAGTTGTACAAGCCCCCAATAAAATGCTTTATTAAAATAAAAACATAAAGATTTGTGCAATCACCACCATAATGGGTTTCAGAACATTCTCTTCTCATACTCCTGTTGTTAGCTTCCCATTTCTCCCAAGACTGTAATCTGTGTGGTAGCCACTGGCTCATCTCTCCTTGTTGGCCAGTCATTTATCTATCTGCAGAATGGCTAAGCAAGGGACATATCTGGTGGACGTGCATGTGTGGGTAGGTCACTTTTGAAATCAATTTCAAGACTGACGCTATGCGTTGTGTAAACATGTACCTCCTAGTTGTAGTTAAGTGTGTCTAGGTAACTTTCAATTAAATTTTGTCCTTGTCCTTGGACTGAAGATAGGGCTATGTTGTATTTTTGAATAAAATGTCTATATCCCTTAGAACTGAAAGAAAGGAAACTTTCATCTCTTAATTCTGTGGGGATCTTCCTTGGTGAATGTCTTCTTCTAATCCATATGCTCTTCCCTGTACACACACACACACACACACACACACACACACACACACACAAACACACATCTCCTGTATAGATAAAGAAGAAAACAAGCCCACATGGAGGGAAATAGAATAACAGAAGATTGGTTTTAGCCCCCCAAATCTCATGTGCATTTCAGTAGTGAACCCCAAATTTGCTTGAGATGAATTGTCATAGATTCATAAAGATGACGGGTTGTAATGGACTATAGAGGCCACATGTTCTCTACCAATCAGAAGGGCCGAGGCTTCCAAGCTTAGCCTCCACAGCTACAAAGACGGTGAGTGAGTGCTTAGCAAGTCAGTTCATCTTTGTTATTGTTTTTGTTGAAGGTGATCTGTTTGATGTGGGCTTAGTTTAGAACATCATCTTGGAGAAAGTGCTTAATGTGAAAGAAAAATAAGGGGAAACAAGACAAAATCAAAAACAGATTTTCTGTGGGCATCCTCTTTCTATGTGTCTGTAAGCATCACTTAACTAAGCTAAACTATTAGAGAATGGTTTTGGATCCTGTGCTAGGTTTGATTCTCTGGAGAAGCAAAAGTAGTGACATTAGTAGGTGTTATATGTAGAAAGAGAATCATATCAAGACATGGCTTACACAGTTGGGGAAATAGGCCAAGTCGAGTCCGGTTCAAGTCAGGCTTCTCCTGATGCATGGAAGCTGAAGGGGGAGAGGTGGCGGCCAAAGATGCTTTCTCTCTCTCCCTCTCATATAAAAGACTATACTCCCCACAGTGATTGATAGGTTGGATTCTGCCCTGCCCCATGCCCAGGAATGTTTAGTTGACATAATCTTTTACCATTTCAGATGCCCCCCATTTTCAGAGCCCCACATACACATTTCAGAGTGCCATGGGTGCTCTGCTCACATGGGGTAGACCGAGTATGTGGTCTTTATGTTTTCCCAAGGGAATAGAAATATACTCTTCTGGTAATAACAAGAGTCATTTGCTCCTTTGATAATTAAAATTGTCATTCCACTATATGAGTAAGTAGCCCACTGTCCTTGTTTGTTTTTTACTACTTTTGGCATACTGCTATCTTGTCTGACTATGGAATTAAAGACTCCTTTTGCTCTCCCAGTGGCCAGGCGTGGCAGGAAGTCGTTTTTGAGACCAGATATTTGCCTGAGCCTGATCCACACAGACATCACCATTTCCCAATATGCTAGGAAGGGACACAGTGGGAAAGCCCCAATTATTTCCTCCTCTGCCTTCTCCTTCAGGTTTCTTTAGGAGCTTGTGTGAGTCTTGCTCACCTCTTTTGTTTTCCCTGTGGTTTACAGATGATCACGATGCTGTCCTGAGGTTTAATGCGGCGCCCACGGCCAACTTTCAACAAGATGTGGGCACGAAAACAACCATTCGCCTGGTAAACTCTCAGGTAAATCTTCTTTGCAGAACTGGAGTGAGAGAGTGCCCAAAGTAGGCTCTAAAGTGGAATGCACCCACTCAGATGCGCTAATAGAGGCCAGCTTCCTGTGGGGTTTTGACCTATGGCCCAAATTCCCTGTTGGAGAGTGTCCTGGCCCTGTGTGGTGGTGTGTTCAGGAGGGAGCTTCTGGAGTGTAAGTCTGCATTGATGAGAAAGTGCAGAACATCCAGAGAGCTTGAGACATGCTGTGAAAATGAAATGAAACACACATGTGAGAGTGCTTTGTATGTTAAAATGGCTGCACTAGTATTATGAGACATCGCCATGAGGATGTGTTGAAACATGACCTGTTTCATGAATTCCCTTACATCCTTAGTGTCTTGGATGTTTTTGAGTACCACATGCTGTTTTCTGTATGAGTCCAGGATGACAAGAGAAACTGGTGGTCATATGCTTATGTTAATTTCATGATTGAGATGTAGGGGTGGAGTCTAGCCTATTACTCTGGAGATTGCCATTGGGTAGCCAATGAGGCCTCCGTGTGTGCATGGCTTTCTCCTGAGACTTCTGGGAAATCTCACGATATTTCCCTCGTGAAGATATGAAGCTATATCCCCAGTTGTTGGGAGTTTGTCTCAGAGATGATGAATTATGGATAAGACAAGATGGCGGTGTTAGAGGAACTGGAGGAGCCAGAGAAGTCACACGGTCTTCGTCTGATGGAACAAGACCTCTGAAGCTGGAGAAGCCATGTGGAGACCCCTGCCAGAGCTGAGTTGCTTCTACCACCGCTGGATGCTGTTGATGGATCCTGAGCCCTGGAAGTGAGGAGCCCAGGGAGACCCCTGCCAGTGCCGGGATTCTGCACCCACTGGTCTGTGACTTCATGAGTTGGAAGGAGATGTTATAGCCTAATATCAGGCATATTGGCTAATATCAGACTTATGACTTTGAACTGGACTGGGTTGGGATGCTTTCTCAATGTCCTGTTCCTCTTGTATATATTATATTCATAAACTTATATTCATACACTTGTCTATGAATTTGTTTCTCTAGTCTATCTGGACTGACACAGAAACAAATTCAGAGACATTCATATGTGTGTAAGAGAGAGCTTTTATCAAGAAAACACTCAGCCAAGTCCTGATCAAGTCCTTAAGTCCGATATTAGCCCATATGTCCAATACAAGTCCATAAATTCCTCTTCATATTCATACAGCACATGCAATGATGCTGAATACAAGATCACAGGCCGATGGGTGGTAAGTCTTGTAGATTCAAAGCAGGTGGAATAATCTCAGCACGGGCTCCTCCCGCTCTCTCTGTGTCTTCTCCACAGGACGGTGAAGCAGAGAGTGTGGTCCACCTGTAGGGAGAAAGAGACGAAGCCCCCAGAGGCCTCAGGAGAAGGCCCATAAAGAGGCATCATCAGGCTGTAAACTGATTGACAGACTAGACTCCACCCCTAGACTCATTTATCATAGTGTACAGGAAATTATGTAGCTACCACACTTTATCAATACCAAGGGAAATACAAATAGAGGTTCAATACGCTTGCCACAAAATTCTAGTCATAGATTAATTAGTGAAACAAGATTTGATCACACATATGACATAAAAGAGGTGTAAAACCATTCTCTTCGCAACCATTGAGTAAACTTGACAGTGTCTAGATAAGGTATGCTTGGCTTATCAATTACCTACAAAATATTAACAATTAAAAAAACAAAAATGCACAGCTATTCAGTTAGTTCCGACTCAGAGCAATCCTATAGGACAGAGTAGAATTGCACCCTTTGAGTTTCCAAGACTAGAAATCTTTCTCTTTCTTCCATGTGGCCCCTGGTGATTTCAAACTGCTGACCTTGGAGTTAGAAGCCTAATGTAGAACCCAGTGCATCCAAGGGTTTCTCATCAGTTACCTACCAAGTACAGCACCCAAACAAACCAACCCACTGCCATCGAGCTGAAGGTTGATTGTGACACCGAAATCCTACAGGGCAAAGTAGAACTGTGCCATAAGGTGCTCCAGGCTGTGCATCATGGCAGGAGGAGGCAGCGTCATCTTTGCACTTGTGGGAGTGGCTAGTGGATTTTGAGTTGCCAAACTTCTGGTTAACCCAGTACTTAACCACATGCACTGCAGGGAGTTATGAAAGGGCTCTGACACCAATATCAAAATCTGACAAAGAGAAAGAGTGTTCAGTAGACAATGCTTAATATTCTACTGAGGCAGAATTTCTTTTCTGTATGTGCTAATGTGAGGGATGGGAGGAGGGAGACCTGCACCCCACACTATCTTATCAACTCATAAGAAAGCCTTTCCTGATCCTCCCTAGGCACTTGGCCTCTCCCTCTGTCACCTGCATAAGCAGCCCTGGGTCTGTCAGCTGACTCTGGCACACTAGAGCAGCCATCACTACATTGTGATGGGCAATTTCTAATTGCTATTGCTCATCTGTGCCACATCCTGGCCCAGCAGTTCTCAACCTGTGGGTCACTACCCCATCTGGATGATCCTTCCATAGGGGTCGCCCGATTCAGAACAGTAGTAAAACTATAGTTATGTAACAATGAAAATGATTTTGTGGTTGGGGGGAGAGGGTCATCACCACATGAGAAACTGTATGTAAGGGTCACCTTAGGAAGGTTGAGAATCACTATTCCAGGGAGTGGCCATCTGGTTTCTCTTATCTCCTGGTCACTTCTCCTTTCTGTCTGGTGCTCTTTCTGAGTGGTGGATCTGAATTCTCATCATCGCCCACAGAGAACACTTACTGACACCCAGCAGTCATCAAGGGAGTCGTGTGGTTTGGTAGCCTGCTCCACCTCTTCCTAGGCAGAGGGGGCTCCTGACAGCCGCTAGGCATTCTGGGAGCAGTGGGGTCCACATTTGTTTGGCTTACTTCCCTTACATGGCACAAGACAGCCTTTTGTGCATCTGGGCTGTGCCAGTGCCATGGAGAACAGAAGGGGCTTCTTTTGGACGCCTCTTCATTTCCCTCTGCTTCTGTCCTTACTAACAGGAAGCAAGGGTGTGAAGCTTTTTATAGAGAGCAGTGTCCTACTGTGAGGTTTCAACTTTCCATTCTCAGCTAGCTTGTGTTCTCTAGGGCCAGATGGTGGTAAGAGAAATGACATGGTCTTTCTCTTCCGTTAAATGTGTGGCTTGAAATACACCGATGATAAGCATCAGGCTAGGGAGGTTTCTGTGGGACCCAGCTGAGCACCTGCTGGGCTCAGTGGGGGCTAAGAGGAGAGATAGAGGGAGTAGGAAGACAAGGTGGCTACCTTAGAAGCTTTCACACCCACAGAAGAGAAAGTCAGTCTGTTGTGCCGAGTAACAGGCGCTGCTGATTGAACTTCAGCCCACACATCCCCAGATTCGTTCATGGGGCTTATCCTGAAATAATGGCCTCTGTTCGAGGTCTCAAGGGCTTTGAAACATGCATTATCTCCTTTGATCTTCATGATGTATGATCATCACTGTTTCATGAGGTAGTTTAGTTCAGCTCAAAGAGTGGCAGGGTAGCCCAGCCAGTAAGTTCTGAAGGTGGGATTTGGATCCAGCCATGTAAATTCCTAAAACTTTCTTTAAGATACAATTTTCTTCTCAAGATTCTGGTAGGCGGGAGTCTTGGTAGCTGGAATTTTCCATCAACTGGGTGACTGTACTGCTAGGGTAAGCTGGATGGTTTTGGTATAGTATGTTAGCATCATGGTTTGGGAGCTGAAATTCAGGCATGATGTTATGTCATGAGTTCGGGGTCTCTTGATTCTGGCCAGCGGATACCTTCTGAGCTGCAGTTAGTCCTCAGAATTAGAAAAGGGACTGTGGCTTGGAATTGGACTCAGCTTGTGTCTCATATTCATTCCAGAGCTCCTGGTGTTGAATGTGTCAGGCTGTTCTCAGTCTTCTCCTTTTCCTGTGGGGTACACCCTTTTGGTGTGCTGCCAACTGCCTCAAATTCCATTCTGTCAAGCAAATCAGCTCTCACAACCCCCCCTGCCAGGTGTTTGGGTGTGGAGGGGGTGCTGGAGGGGGCCTGGAAGGTGTAAGATCTCCCTTCCCCAAGGGCTTTAGTCTTGTTGAGGAGAATTGACTCCACTCTCCCTTCAAAGGCAGGGCACAGGTATTCCCTCACCCGGAAGTTTGGACAATGGAAAAGGCAACCGGGAACCGGAAACTGGGGTGGGACCATTGTTGAATTCACAGCGTGAAATGAAAGTTCATACTCAGTGTGTGGAAATTAAACTATCTTCGAAACGACTTCTTATCTGACCTCAAATTCCATTTTCGCTAAGTCATAGCCCAACCCCAAAATGTCTCCAGTTGCAAGTAATCTGTTTGGAATTTTTGTACTTATGTTTATGAGAGACACTAGTTTTTAGTTTTATTTTCTTGTATGTCTTTGACTGTTTTTTAAATAACTCATTAGTGCTGACCTCTTATGGTGAATTGGGAAGTGTTTTATTAAGTTTTTTGGAAACGTGTGTGTAGAATTGGTATTAACTCTTAAACCTTTAATGATAAATTTAATGTCCTTTCTACATGTAGGACTGTTGGTGTTATGGCTGTCTTTTTTAAAAAATTAATTTTATTGGGAGGTCATACAACTCTTATCTCAATTCATACATCCATCGATTGTATGCCATTCACATTTGTGCATTTTTGGCCATCATCATTCTCAAAACATTTGTTTTCTACTTAAGCCCTTGGTATTAGTTCCTCATTTTTTCCCTTCCCTTCTCACTCCCTCCCCCATGACCTCTTGATAATTTATAAATTATTATTATTTTGTCACATCATACACTGTCCGATGTTACCCACGTCCTTGTTGTCCATACCCCAGGGAGGTTATATATAGATCCTTATAATTGGTTCCACCTTTCTACCCTACCTTCTCTCCAACCTCCCGGTATTGTCACTCTCACCCCGGTCCTAAAGGTAGCATCTATCCTGAATGCCTCATGTTTCTGGTTCCTATCTGTACCAGTGTACATCCTCTGGTGTAGCCAAATTTGTAAGGTAAAATTTGGTGGTGGGAGGTGGGGTGGGTAGGAAGCATTTAAGAACTAGAAGAAAGTTATATGTTTCACTATTGCTACTGTGTACTTTGACAGGCTTGTCTCCACACCATGACCCTTCTGTTATAAGATATCTGGTTACCTACATCCCCAATGTGTATGCCCCCTCATTTATAATGATCTAATCTTTGATACCTGATATCTTCAACACCTCGTGGGCATACAGCCTGGTGTGCTTCTTCCATGTGGCCTTTGCTGCTTCTGAACTAGATGGCTGCTTGCTTACTTTCAAGCCTTACTTTTAAGACCCCAGAGGCTATATCTTTTGATAGCCAGGCACCATCATTTTCTTCACCACTTTTGTTTATGCACACATTTGTCTTCAACAATCTTGTCGGGAAGATGAGCACTTAAGAGAACAAAATGATCTTGCTTTGAGGAAGTACTTGAGTGGAGGTCCAATATTCATCTGCTGCCTTAATACTAACCCCATAGATATATGCCCCTGGATATATTTCCCCATTATCATATATAAAAAATATTTACCTATGTACATGCCTGTATTTAGACCTCAATAAGTGCCCTTTGCCTTCCAATTCTTTCCTCTATTTCCTTTTACTTTCCTCTTGTCCTATTATAATGCTCAGCCTTCATTTGGGTTTCAGTAATTTCTATCAGTTACATTATCCTTGATCAATCCCTTTCAAGCCCCTCACACACACCTTGCAACTGATTTTGGGTCACTTTTAGTTCCCTTGTCTCTGGGTTAGTTAACACCATTTCTTTTCCCCCACCTCCCCCTCTCCCATGTCTCCCCGGAACCATCAGTCCCATTGTTTTCTTCTCCAGACTGTTCATACAGCTTATCTTATCTAGATAGACCAGCAGAGATAATAATATGTTCAAAAAAAAAATCAAGACATAGTAAGATAGAGCAACAAAAGAAAGCAAAATGATGACAACAAAAAACCCAATGTTCAGAAAAAGTATATAAATAAAAAAATATTAATAGAAGAAAGAAAAACCTATAAATAGTTCAAGATCTGTTTGTTGACCTCTAAGAGTGTTCTCCGGTTGAGTCCCATGGGATGCCATGCCCTGACCCCAAAGTCTACCTTTGGCACTCCCTCGGGACCTCCACGCTCTGCTCCCCCCACTGCTTTGCTTCCCACCTTTAGTGTTGTGCCTTGGTGTGGTCGGGTCAGACTGGGAGCAATCCCACTCTTGTGTCTCCAGTGTTGTTCCCCCATAGGGCCTTGGGTCAGCGAGGGACATCGTGTTTCATATTAGGGGTTGGGGAGGGAGGGGGGGAAAGAGGAGCTAATACCAAGGGCTCAAGTAGAAAAAATATATTTTGAAGAGTGATGGCAACATATGTACAAATGTGCTTGACACAATGGATGTATGGATTATTATAAGACTTGCCAGAGCTCCATAAAATGATTTTTAAAAAGGAAAATGTATCCTCTCTGTGCTTTGGCTGTTCTGAGTGGGGATTTCATCCTCAAGGATTGGTGGACCAGGACGCGCGCCACTCTCTTCCTCCCCCTTCCTTTGCTCCTGTGTACTCTGGCCAGACATGACCTCTCCCTGAGCTGCAGCTTTAGTGCTGTTCTCTGAAGTGAATTCTTCTGGGAGGAGTGGTGACTGTCCATGTAGTTAGGATTGCGGCAGAGAACCTCAGAGCCCTCCACTGGCTCCCTGCTTCATGCTGTCACAATGCATTCACATCCTGGAACACTGGGTTTCCTGTGGAGATATAAACAATATGCTCCCCTTGGGTGTGCTAGTGGTTATGACTTTCTTTTTGACATAATTTTGGTAGTTTATTTTTTCAGAAATTAGCATATCTCATCTAAGTAACTGACTGTCCTGACATAAAAAGTTGTTCCTAGCATGTCCTCATTATCCTTTTTCCATTTGTCAAATCTATGACAATGACCTCTCTTTGGGGTGACTTGAATTGCATATGAAATCACAGAGCAGAAAAGGGCTCTGGAGATCAAATCTCCGTTCACTCACTTCAGAAGTTCCTTATTGATCATATGCTCTATGTTAGACGTTGTCAAAAAATCTGAGATTCAGTGACTAACAGCAGGGGAAGAGAAGCTGGCGTGCTTCCTGTCCCTGTAGTGCCCAGGATTTTGTGTGGCCTTTCCATTTCCCAGGAGGGACCTGAGAAGGATGATCAGTGCTGCTGTGATGGCAGAGGTGATGGCACACTCAGGAGGGGATGGAGTTCTCTCACTAGTGGTTCGGGACACATCGTCGCTTGGCTGTGGTCACTCTCCAAGGTCATTTTTTCTCATTCCTGTCAGCTCTTTCACTTATCTCACTCAATAACTATTTCCTCCCACTATCAGGTAAAGGTGCATTTTGGTCTCCTTTGTTCATTGATATGCTCAGATATCTCTAGCAGTGTTCACTGCATAGTTGAATTGCAGTAAATATTTGCTCAATGAAGTGTAATGTCTGTAACCTTCTAGATCCTTAATGGATTTTCTCTAAACCATCTCTGATTTTTAGAGCTTATAATTTTGAAATTCCTTAAAGCCTAGAAAGGTTGCAGGAGTAAGACTAGAACAAAGGACACCTTAATACTTATATCCAAACTCATTGACATTTTATCCCACTTCCTGTATCATCTGCTCCAATTTATATAGCCTTATTTTATTTGATAGTAAATTGAAAACAACATTTGTCTCTAAATATTTAAGTATATATTTCTTAAGAGTAGGGATATTCTGTTATATAACCACAGTACAGTTATCAATGCCATACATTGATAGCATACTTTTTCCTTTTTAAAAATCATTTTATTGGGAGCTCTTACAGGTCTTACAATAATCCATACATCCATAGGGCTGAGCCCCGGTGGCATAGTGGTTGTGCGCAGGACTGCGGCCCACTGGGTTCGAGGTTCAAATCCAGCAGCAAGGCTGGGCCTCCTACTCCCACCACCAGAGGGCAGTGATGCCCCCCCCCCAAAAAAAACAAAAACAACAACAACAACAAAAATAATCCATACATCCATTGTGTCAAACACATTGGTGCATATGTTGCCATCATTCTTTTCAAAACATATTTTTTCTACTTGAGCCTTTGGTATTAGCTCCTCTTTTCCCCCCTCCCTGCCTCATCCTTCCACCTTCACAAGCCCTTAATAAATTATAAATTATTATTATTTTCATATCTTGTACCATCTATTGTCCCCCTTCACCCATGTTTGCGTTGTTTGTCACCCTGGGACTTTTTCCTAATGCATTCTATATTCTAGTTTTTGCTAGTTTGCCTAATAACGTTTTTTTTTTTACGCCAATTGTGTTATCCAATTTATGATCCGTCATTGTGTTTATTTTCCATGTCTCTTTTTCTCTCTTTTCATCTGGAGTAGCACCGTAGATTTTTTTTGTCCAGTTTTTTTTAACTACCATAGCACAATATTACAAGTGAGGTGACTTTAAAGAAAGGAAAAAAAAGAATTGTCTCACAGTTCTGAGGGTACGTTTGAATTTAGGGTGTCACGGAGTTGTACTCTTTCAACTCTAAGGAAAGACCCTTCCCTTTCTCTTTCAGTTTCTAGTAACCCTGTGTGTTTCTTGGCTTGTAGTCCTATCTCTTTTAAAGACCATTTAGAAAAGATTAGGATCCAGCCTCCTTTAGTGTGACCTTTTGAACTGATCATGAAAAATGCAAAATATGCTATTTCAAAACAAGTACACCAGAATAGGGGTTATAGCTTCAATATAGTTTTTCCGTAGGATACAGGTCAATCTTTAATGCTGATTTGGGGTTTGGGGTTTTCTCAACATTAGAGTATCCATTTATATCTAGAAAACAGCATATGTGATGACATGTCTTCTTCAGAGCATCCATCAGTAATGCCTATCTGTTCCTGATACTCCTTCAAGAACAGAGAAACAAACAGAAATGCATTGCCATCCAGTCAAGTCTGAATCACACTGACTCAATGGGGCAGGGCAGAAGCACCTCTGTGGAAAGTGGAGACTGTCATTTTGATCACCTTGTTGAAGTGTTGTCTGATTTCTCCACAGTATAATTAGTGTTTTTTCCTTGACAGTCATTGTGAGGATGATTTCAACTCAGAGTGATCCTGCTGGGGGTTTTGTACTTTGAAAGCCGCCTGATGCATCTTTCTCCTTCGGAGTGGCTGGTGAATATGAACCATCAACGCTGCAGCCAAATGTTTAGCCACTGTGTGTGCCACCAGGGCTCTTCAAACACTGCGGTGCTGTGCAGTATTATGCTCATCAGAATCTCCCTCTGTTCTTTGACCTCCCACCTGAGCCGGTTTTTACTGGGGTCGTTTAACTCCAGTCTGCTCCTTTCTCCAGATTATCCAGTTGGTTTTTGGAATTCTACTGTAAGAGCCCCCTCTTCTCCTTCCTTTCATGGTTTTTTTGGGTAAAAACTTGTGGTTTTTAATTCATCAGTTCTCTGAATGCCCCCTGGAGGCATAACAAGATACTTCCGTTTGTTTTGTGATTTTTGACTTTTGAACCTCTTGTATATACACACAAATTGTTCTTGACCCAAGACTGACTTGTTATTAAATTCCTTACAGTAAATATAAGTATGTTGGCCCCTTTTGGCCCTTACCCAGAGGACAGTGCAATAAGAACCAGACAACCCGCCCTACAGGAATAGTCATCGACTTCATAGACAAGAGATAAGAAGAAGTGATTTGCTCTGCCTCTAAAAGGCAGAGGCAGCAATCTTCCTTTGCTCTTACTCCAGGTTTCTCGATTCCAGCTCTTTGCTGTGCTAATCACATTGCTGGTCTTCAGAGAACCCTGCGTCCCTCAGCTTTTATGACTTCCAGGATTTTAAAAGTTCCTGCAACTCATTACTCCTTGAGCTATAAAGATTAGAACTTCAAACTGGTTCATTCCCATTGAACTGTGGTCAAGGAAATTGAACTGGAGCAGACATGCATGTTTAAAACTTGGGTGAATGGGAACAATAACCAGAATGGGTAAAGGTACTTATCAGAGCCCTGCTAGTAATATGATTTCCTTCTCAGAAAGCAAGGTAGCACAAAGACAGTTGCTATTTTCTTGCCTTGTAGATTTTGAGCAGGGACAGAAATGAAGGTGTCCCCTTCCAGATGCCCACCAGCAGTGTCCTTTTGGATGTGTGGAAGTCTCCAGACTCCTGGGAATAACTCAGTCCCATCCTTCAGGATGCTAAAAGTCCACTTCCAAAGCTCCCATTGTAAGGCTCGGACCCATATTTTTTCCATGTGAGTTACTGTTCCAGATCACACCAATTTTTTTTTTTTAATTTCCTGTTTCACTTCATCTGACTTCGTTGAGCTGGCATAAGGTCCTTGTAAAAATCGAAGAAGAGAGTTGCCACCAACTCCTGCCTTCCTGAGGACTTCACCTTGAGGCTTTGTCCAGGCTAGACCCGCTTGCTGTTGTTGTTGTTTCCATTTCCTGTTTTAAAGAGAGGAAAGTGTTATTATCTTTTGAATTAGAGCAGAACCATTACTTGGAAAAATGGCTATAAATCTAAATATTGTGTATGAAGAGTCTCAGGAAGCTGATTCACAAATTCAGGAAAGTTTGAGTTTCCTTTATTGTTCTATACCATCTCTATTATAACCATTCTTTCCCAAGCAATCTCCCACTCTCCAAGGACTCCTAGTTTCCTTCAATGAGAAATGGTATTAGAAACCAAAGTTTGGTATGATGTGTGCTTATTACTACCACAGTATCTTTGCTTAGACTATTTCAACAGCGCTAATAAGTATATATGTATATATGTGTTGTATGTATGCACACACACATACACACATATGCACACACAGACAAACATATGGATGTAATCCATATGCCAGTTTATATATCAGCATGCATATACGCATGGTTTTACATGTACCTGCATTCCCATCTGCTCTTACATCTATACAAGTCTACACATGTAAATGCTTACGTGGGTTGGTTTTCCCTAGGGTTCATCAGTAATTGTGTCTATTTTAGAAAGAATGGGCTTAGATCCATACTTGTAAGTTCAGAGTATCTATCTATACTGCTTTTTCCTTCCCCATTCTATATTTATATTCTTGTTTTGCTATGAAAGTTCTGGCTCCAAACAAGTTCACCACTTATATATATTTGCTCAAGTCTATAGTAAAACTTGCTTTGAGCAACTGCATGACACAAATCTCATCTGGAGCATCTTTTAGCCAAATCCACCTTACAGTGCTCAGGAATTTCTCAAGGTTCAGGAGATCCATCTCATTCTCTGTGTCATCTGAAGACCTTTGCTTGTCTTTTCATGGCACTGACCAGCTACCAAGAGTAATCTGAACGTACACATGGCGTGTGACCATCCTTCATGTTGCCGGATAAAGGTTGCCTCATGCAGCAGACAAAGCACCGTATTTGGAGCGAGACAGTCCTTGTTTGCACAATGTCTCAGTTGTGTGAACTTGGATCAGTGATGCAACTACTGAGCATTTCCTTTTCATCTCCTGCATGGTTCCTAGAAATATGAGGAATAGCGAGATGTCTGAGCTTGGTAAACAGAGCACACCTACAGAGATATTGCTATTATTAACTTTTAGGATATTGTGTTATCTGATATAAAAAAGAGGTATTGCTATTAGACCATCTGCCAAATACTCATGAAACCAAAGGTTTATTCAAACACCGACAAGTGTGTACATAAGCTTTTATATGTATTTTTTATTTTAAATGTGCCCAGGGAAGGTGCGGCTTCAGGAGACCTGCTCCTGCTCCCCTACTCATTAGTTACATGATACTGGCCTGCTTTTGTGCTCTTCCATGTTTTCTCATCTCTCTAAGGGAATAAGAATGGGCTGTCTAGCTCATGGGGGACATTTGTAGAGGTTTGGGGTAAGTACAGTACAAAGAGTACTTTCTAAGATAGATCATATGCAGTTATGGGCTTAGTCAGTAACTCAACCTCCCAGTTATGCCAAGAGGGAAAGATTGAGGTAATCTGCTTCTGTAAAGATTTAGAGCCTTGGAAACCCTAGGAAGACAGTCTTGTATGGGCACCATGGCTTGGTCACTATATATACTTGACCACTATTCTAAGGATCGACTACTTGCACCCACCCGGTGACGTTCTGAAAGAAAAGTCTGATGATGTTTCTGTGAAGATGACAATCAAGAAAGCCCTATGAAGCAGTCCTGCATGGGGTTACGATAAGTTGGCACGGATGTGGTGGCAATGAATGCGTTCCACATGCAAGAAGAACTTTCCACAGTCCCAGTTGAATTGCACACTGAAAATGGCAAACATTTTGACCCCCCTTTTTAGGTATTTGACTTTGACCTAGATTGTGTGAATTTAATGAAATCACCGTCTAAACTCTGTAGTACACACACACACACACACACACACACACAAATAAGACTTAGGAAGCAAAAAAGAATAGTTATAGTGGCACTACTAGAGAGCACAATTACAGATGGATTTTATTTTCTCGAAGTCACAGGTTAAGTTCAACAGTTAGCGCATAGCAGTTGTTGAAAGGTTGGTAGACTGAACCCAGAGGCTCATTGGGGACCAGGCCAGGCATGCTGCAAAGTCACAGCCTGGAAAACCCTATGAAGCAATCCCACTTGGAATTGCCACACATTGGAGTTGCATCTCTGACAATTGCTAACAAAAACAACATTTTTTTCTTTATACTTTTTGCATATTTCTATCACTGGGCAGTGAACCTCCCTGACTTCTAGAACTGAAAAGGTTGCTATAAGTAGAACTTTACAAACAGCAACACCTCATACCCCTGATGCAGTTTTTTCCTGGCAGGTGCTCCCTGGAGCTCTGTTACTATAGCAATGACTTATCCTTCCCATCGCCTGTCCCCCGCCCCCCCCCTTGGGGATCCTTCAACACACTCAGAGTCCTCGTGTGAGTAACTGCAGGACCTTCTAAGAAGAGCCTTCGTATCTTCTAAGTCCTTGCAGCTGCTTTTAGACATGTGACAAGCAGATGTCTCCTGGTCCTGGCTGGTCACCCAGAAAGGACTTTTTGGACTGGAATAGTCTACATGTAAGGCACGAGGGGAGGTAAAGACATAGTGACCTACCTATGACCATAAAGAGTTAGACACCCAGCAGGTCTGGAACCCGTGTCCCCTGTCTCTATGAGCTGTTTGGTGGCAATCTCTGAACCTCATCTAAAGGGACATTAGAATTCTGGAAGTCAGCAAAGAGCAGTGTCCATGAGGGCTGGGGGCTTCATACTTTTCTTGCTTCTCCCCTTTCCTTCAACCAGATCCCATATGTACATAGCATCTATCCCTTTCATGATAAATTAATATAATTAAATATATATGCCTATATTGATACCACTATAATAG
>PVJH01015131.1:35486-54759 GCA_004026705.1 Nesogale talazaci
TTAGCTCCCCCCTCCCCCTCCCCCCTCCATCATCTCCCACGCCCCTCCCAACCCTCCTGCCACAAAGACACACACACACACACACACACACACACACACACACACACACCACTGGACCTGTTGTTTTCTCTTCGGAATTATTTGCCCTGGCTACCCTATATAGCTAGACTTACTTCCTCACCTTTTAAAAAGAGAATATGTGACAGTTAAACTCGTGTATCCCTTCTGGCTTTACTCTTTTACAAAAGACATGTGAATCCCTTAATTTCCTAACTTTGGGATGCACCTTTACTTTCTGTTTCTTTCCATCATATACCCCTTGAATCATTAAAACACCTCCTGTTTCAGGCAGCAGAGCAAGCATTGTTTTACTCCTTCCACAGATAAGAAAGAAAGATCTTGCAAAAGCTCACAAGGTTAGTTCAGAATAAGACCAAGTACCAAGCCTGCATCTCTCCTGCTCCAGCCTCCAGTGTCTTTCCCCTGCTACTGCTGCTGCCACCGCCTTTTTCTTATATCCTGAGAACTGATTGAGTCAACTAACTTCTCCAGGCATAATTTCTCCCCCTGGACTTAGATTCTTTTTTTAAATGCTAGATTCCCAAAGTAGAGAAATAGGGGAATTACCGAATTAGAAAGTAAAATCCATCTATCTATCTATCTATATCTGGATTTCCCTCCACAAAGCTATGTATTTAATTTAATTTTTTTTTTTTTTTTACAAAACAACCTTCTCACTTTCAAAATACTCTCCATTACACTTAATACACTTGTCAAGTCTGCAGCTCTATTCTTGCTCACCCAGTGGGAATAATGTGTACTATAAAATCTTCACCCCGTGAAGCTTTTTTCTGCTTATATTTTTGTTACCTCTCATAAATAATGGTTTAAAATCAGGAAAGCCCTATGTCAAGATTGTATCCTTTCACCATGTTTGTTCATTCTCTGGACTCTATGAGGAAGAATGAGGTATGACAATCGCAGGAAGGATTATTAATGAACTGGCTGCAGTAAATGGCACAACGTGGCTTGCTGAACTAAAGGACTTGAAGCACTTGCTGAGGGAAATCAAAGTCCGCTGCCTTCAACATGGATGTCATTGGTTATAAAGTCAACCCCAGTTCTCACAGCAACATGATGAACAGAAAAGATGGGCGTCAAGGGTTTCCTTTTACTTGTTTCCAGAGTCAAAGCTCCTGGAACAGCAGTCAGGGAACCTAGTCCATTGAGCAGCACTGCCGCATGAGCCCTCTTCCAAGAGAACAGATATTTCTTTCTGGACTGGAGTGCAATGGACTCAAGTCTTGTATTTTCAATCCCTTTATATGCATGTAAGGCTTGAACACTGAATACAGAAGATCAAAGAGTAGTTGATGCCTTTGCTTTATGGTACTGAGAATCTTTAAATACTGTGGACTGCCAAAAGAAGAAAAATATATCTGTCTTGGAAAAAGTGCAGACAGAGTGCTCTTTAGAAACAAGAATGGCAAGACCTTGTCTCATTCTTTGAATAGATTTTCAGGAGAGTCCAGTCCATGGAAAAGGACATCATGCTTGGTGAAGGGGTGGGTTAGTGAAAAAGATGTGTTACAGGGATCCTCAAACTATGGCCCACGGGCCACATGCGGCTCACTGAGGATATTTATCTGGCCTGCCAGGTGTTTTTATTGCCGCTGCTGTCCTGCTTAGCAGCCGGCTAATCCTGGGTCCACAGCGAATTTGTTCCTAGTTTTTTGTCTTGTTTTTTTTAACTATAGTCCAGCCCTCCAATAATCTGAGGGGCAGTGAACTGGCCCCCTGTTTGAAAAGTTTGAGAATCCCTGATGTATTGGCTCAGTGCCTGCAAAAATGAATCCAAACATTGCAAGAGTTATGAGGATGATTCAGCACCAGGCAGTGTTTCATTCTTTTACATAAAGGATTGCTGTGAGTCAGATCTGATTCAACGGTACCTAACCACAGCAACACAAAGAATCTCATGGTCTTTTGCAAGCCCTTTCCAGCACAGTGTTACTGAGCTCTGGCACGCTTCCAGTTGTTCCAGGCCACCTCAGTGGCATGCAGAGACCCCCTGGGTTGGAACACAGTAGTCTTGGCACCTCAGTGGCATGCAGAGACCCCCTGGGCTGGAACACAGTAGTCTTGGCACCTCAGTGGCATGCAGAGACCCCCTGGGCTGGAACACAGTAGTCTTGGCACCTCAGTGGCATGCAGAGACCCCCTGGGCTGGAACACAGTAGTCTTGGCACCTCAGTGGCATGCAGAGACCCCCTGGGCTGGAACACAGTAGTCTTGGATTACAGTACCTGCTGCTGGGAGAACACCACACCCACTTGATGACAGTCTCCCATTCAAAGATACCTGTTCTTTCCTATGCTGACCCCACCACACAAGTCTACTACTTCATCTGGTGTTCGACCATAGACGGTGAACACTTCTTCATACTGCAGACTGATTGTTTGGGTTTACTATACGATCTCTGTCATGATACATAAATATTCTAGTTTGTATTTTATGGAGGAGAACAGACAGGGCAGGGGTTTGCTGCTTAGCTTCTAACCAGAAGATTGGTAGTCTAAGCCTGCCCGCTGCCTTGCTGGTGAAAGATGTGTTGTTCCACTTTCTTAGAAACCAGGCAGGGCAGTTTAACTCTGTCCTGTAGAGCTACTTTGAATTAGTTGATTCATCAGCAGGGGGCTTGGTACTTTATAGGCAATGGAAGGGATCTTTAGAGATCATTTTGACTACCTAGAAATGTGACTTTAAAGCCAAGCTCCTTTTACCTCCTCAAGAGGTGAGGCTCCATGGAAACAGTCTAGAGTGCTCTGTTCTTGCCCCATGTATCTCAAAGTCTGAATGGAAGTCCTGGCTGACTGACTGGTAGATGACCTTTCAAATCAACAGTGGCCTTCGTCCCATCCGTTTCTGAATCCTGTAAAGCATAGTTTCCCAAAGTGGGCGCCACCGAACTCTGGTGGTGTGTGGAATGATCTAAGAGCAGATACCTACACTTTATCTGGGATTCTGGCCTGGAGTACAAAAGGTTTTCATTGCTAGGGAGAGCATGAGGAATTTTTTTTTGGGGGGGGGGCATCACTGCCCTCTGGGGGTGGGAGTAGGAGGCCCAGCCTTTGCTCTTGTGAAGCCACAGCTGGAATTGAACCTCCATCCCAGTGGGCCACAGCCCCGCGCACAATCACTACGCCACTGGGGCTCAGCCCGAGGAATTTTTTTTTTTTTAAGAGGACAGTAGACCATATAAGTTTGGGAACCACTGCTAAAGCATTGCACCAGAACCTGGGAGCCTCGTGGAGGCTTTGGGCCCTCAGGATGTGGTCCTGAGGAGCTGTCACTTATTATTGCAGTCAACCTTTTACCTCTCAGTGTCCAAGTGACAAATCTTGTCTGTGTCTTCTGCAGTTGGTCACCACAGCTGGACGTTTTCTCAAAGACAGTTTATACAATGAAGGAATCCTGGTTATGTGGGATCCAGCTATCTACCATTCAGATATTCCAAAGGTGAGTCAGGGTCCAGGGGAAGTAGGGGTTGGGTCAATTGTTTGCTGACAGATTTTCCAGAATTCCTGATGTTTTAAAGTCATTGCTGAACCTATGAGGAGGCTCTTTTAGTTTGAGGGCACTCGCCTCATTTCGACTATCGGCCACAGCGCTGTCTTTGTCCTCTACTGGCTGTTAGAAATACTAACTAATACTAATACTAATACTAATACTAATACTAATACTAGAGGTATTAATGCCCTTTCCTTTGGGTACGTTGTCAAGAGAGACGATTGGTTGGCACAGTGGTTGCAGCAATGGGCGCAAACATAAGGGTGGCACGGGCCAGTGGTGTTGCGTTCTGTGGTACACTGGACTGCTATCTACACGACTGCGTGGAACCTAACAGCAAAGACCCCCATCGCAGTGGCTCCTCTCCCTGCCTCTCCCCATCCTGGCAAATATTTGCACGTCCATTTTTGCTGTGTGGAGAAGAATGAGAGGCCGACTCCCCCAGAGGGGAGTGTGTTCGGGTGACGTGTATTCCTGATGAGCGTTGGCAATGTTAGTCACCGTTACTATGGGAGTGATGAATGACACCACACTGTTGTGGGAATGGAGGCTTCTCATTCCCTTGCCTTACCACCAGGACTCAAAGATGTAGGGAGACCTGCAGCTGCTCCCCTCTCACCCACGGAGAAAGTGGGGTGGGGAGGGGCGGGGAGGGCGTCACCACTTTAGAAGGCAGACACACCACGTCAGCCTCTTCGTCACAGACAAGCCCCTCAGACCGTCTGCTGGTTTCACCCTCCTGGGGGCTGCCCTGTCCCTGTTGGCTCTGGTTGTCAGATGACTCCTCCCTGGTGTGGGTTGCAGGGCAGAGAGCGTTCTACTCATGGCATTTCATTCTCGACCTTCCCTTGGCTCACCGATCAGTGGAGAGGCTCGGTGGTGCTGACACCCTCCCTCCACCCCAATCTTCACAGTCTGTCCTGATCTCAGTTAGAGCTCATGCTTGCTTGGGTGCGGCTGGGGCTCTGAGTCCACAGAGGGGCTCCCCCGTGGCCTGGTCTCTTCAGCTTTATGAAGCTTAGTGGGGACCTGAGTCCCCTTTCAGCTCAGACTCGAGAAGTCTGCAGCTGTTTGGGGACACCAAGCCCTGGGCCCCCTCTGCTGTGGGAGAAGTCCCGTGTGGGCTCCGAGGAAAGGGCTGTCCCCCATATGTGGCCTTGCCATCTCCTCCCAGAGTGCTGTCTGTGCATCTTTCTGTCCTTGCAAAGACCGTGTGCTTCTCTTCCAGTGGTACAAGCACCCTGACTACAACTTCTCCAGCAACTACAAGAGCTACCGCAGGCTGCATCCTGAGCAGCCCTTTTACATCCTCAGACCGCAGATGCCATGGGAGCTTTGGGATATTCTTCAACAAATTTCCCCAGAGAAGATTCAACCAAACCCGCCCTCCTCGGGGATGCTGGGTGAGTCCTCGGCTGCCGGAAGAGCAGTCAAGTTTGGGTTAGACGGGCCTGCACATTCCAGGCATTGGCGCATGTGCTGGGGATTTGGAGGCGTGGAGGTCCTGCACGCCCAAGGGAAGTCTGCTGAGCTTGCTGTTCCAAGGGACCTCAGAGTGGGGCTCACGGTAGTGAAGCAGCCCCTCTGAAGTTGGGGTCATGAGCTGTTAGCCCCTCTAGTGGAGTTGAGGGGTGCTGGGGGGGGGTGGCTTTGTCGGGCAGGACTCACCTGTGTTCCCTCCCCAGGCATCATGATCATGATGACGCTGTGTGACCAGGTGGATGTGTACGAGTTCCTCCCATCCAAGCGCAAGACTGATGTGTGCTACTATTTCCAGAAGTTCTTCGACAGTGCGTGCACGATGGGTGCCTACCACCCTCTCCTCTTCGAGAAGAACATGGTGAAACACCTGAACGTGGGCACGGACAAGGACATTTACCTGTATGGGAAAGTCACCCTGCTGGGCTTGCAGGGCCTGCACTGCTGAGACACAAGACTGGCAGACCAGGCTGCTCACCTTTCTCTGTGGGGCACTTTCCCCCGGCTCTCTCAGCGCCTCAGAGCCTGGGAAGACCCTGAGCTGTCCCAGCCTGTGCTTTGCACTCTAGAGCCTTCTGTCAGTCGAGTTCTGGGAAGTCAGGAGCCTGAGACCAAGGAGCAAGGTCCAGCCTTCCCTGTAACCCCAAAGAGGTGCGTGAGTCCAGCCTCACCGCCACACACATGTGTACACACACACACACACACACACACACACACACACTTTCCAGACTTCCAGACAGAGTCCATCCTTTCACACAGGTAGATGCGCACCTGTACACACCTGCAGGTAGACCCACCTTTGCCCACTAGGGCTGCCAAAGCTCAGTTTCGTTTACCTCCTTGGATGATGATGATGATGATGATGTTCTCATATGCCAGCACTTTATACTGCTTGAAATCAGCATCTACATAGTGATTCTCCTTTCTAGAAAAATCCTCCCAATGGCCATTGTGCCTAGTGCAGGGTGACTGGGGCGAGTGGAACCAAGGCATAGGAAACAGACTTGTTTCCTCTGGAGTCTCATTGCTCCCAAGGCCCAGGGCTTGGGATTCGTCTCAATTAGGTGGGGCTCTGTGTCCGACAGGCTCAGCTGGTACTCAGCCTCAGTGCTTCGGAGCACGCAGGGTCTTGCTCACCCAAAAGGAGAAGAAAGTGACCCCAGAAGGCCATCTCCAACCTTAAGCTACTTGCAGTCCAATGGGAGGGAATGAGTTCTTCAGACGGTGGTGTTAGAGCAGAGGCAGCTGACGGGCCAGTTGGAAGCCCAGAGACCTTCACAGGGATTTATGGACATGGGTACATGTGGGCAGGACCTGAGCACGCGGAGAACCATGGAAAGCAGTGTTCGCCTGAGCCATCCAAGTCGTTTTCCTTCCAGACCTTGTTGGTTCTCTGTGGCCTGCCCAGAGTTACAGAAGCAAGGTCGATTTTGAGGGGCCTCACTTACCCTGACACGAGGTAACAAATATAGTCCCAAAGCACATACAGGCCAGCCCCAGCCAAAACCCCATTTCTCCAGGTTTGGCCTTCTCCCCCCCCGCCCCCCCCGCCCCGGCCCCAGCTGATTTGGCACTTTGCACTCTGAGTCTTCCTTTGAATGCTTAATGGCTCCCCCAGACCTCCCCCTAATGGCCAACTTTTCTTTCCCTGTGAAAGTCTTAAAAAAAATAGTCTCTTCCTCCCCATTGCATCACCACTCTAAAGCATTCTCTTACTTACAAAGCATGCTGACCATATTCCTTTGGTCTTCTGTGTAAGGCCTCTCTGGGAGGGTGGTGAAGGAGCCCCGATACCTTGGTCTTAAAGCCATCCTCAGAGGTCAAAGCCTGGGACATCATCAGGGAGTGCCCACCTGAGGCACAGGAGTATGCTATCAGATGGCCATGCCCTCCACCGCCACCACCTTCAGGCGAGCGACGCCATCCAGGACATGTCCACCTGCAGTGGCAGGACCTGCAGGACCTGCAGAGCTGGCCCCATGCGGTTTACACACTCCACTGAGAACTACACTGGACTGGTCCAGCCACTGGCAAGAGCCTGAACTGCACAGGCAAGCTGTGGGGACAGGATCGGAGACCAAGCTTCTGACCTCCCAGCTCCGGCCCCTGTGCTCAGTGGATCTTGAGGGGTGAATGCCCACAACTGGCTTGGAACTGGAGTCCATGCATATTGCCAAAACCTTGGCTTCTGTAGACAGTAGAAAGAGCACTGGGCCGAGGTGTCCCAAGGCACTCCCCTGCTGGCCAGCTGTGCCACTTGGGTACATACTGTTCCCCAAGCCTCTGTTTGCACATCTGTAAAATGGAGGTGATGATTCTACCTCACGGAGGCTCTTGTGAGGATTGTCTGAAAGTGCCTGTCATGACTCTGTACCTGGCACTTAGTAGGTGCTCAGTCCATGCTGGTGTCCTCTTTCCTGGACTAAGGACCAGCTCTGGGCACGCACCTGCTGCCAGGGTGGCGGCTCTGTCTTCAGGGAATGAACCACCGCCCTGCTGGCCCCACTTGCTTGCTTGAAACCACCGTAGGCAGCGAGGGACTGCTTACGGCTCAGTTCTGCTTCTGTCTGTGAAGGAGAGAATGTCTCGGGCTGGTAAACTGCTGTCTGGCATGAGTCTCTTACTCGTCTGGGCCTTTGAATCCCTAGGCCTGCTTGTGTTATGTCTTAACCAACCCCTTGTGGTCTTTCCATCTTGACCATTGAGTTCCAAGGACAGTGGCATTCCGTCAGCAGGGAAGGAGACAGTGGCTGGGGCCACGGAGATAACACTGGGTAGATACTAGTTGTTTTGATTTTTATTCATATGAGGGGTCAGATTAAGTAAGATTTAGAAGGATACACTTTGTTCAGTTCTGAACTCTCTGTATTCTGGACGTTTCTGCAAATTGCAATGAGACACAGGAGACCTTTTGGAAGTAGGAGCAGTTGCCCGACTTGGAAATGAAGACGGAGGGCCTGAGGGTGCCCTCTGTCTCCTGGGACTCTGCTTTGCCTTTCTCTGCCATCTTCTCACCGTCATGTATTGTGAAGTCCTCCAACCCACCCCCGAGTCAAAGAAGCTGTGGATGACGTGGCGCTGAGACACAAAATCTCAGAGACTTCCAACATATGTCTAAGCTAATTCTGAATTATCCAAAGATGATGTAAAGTTTTTAAATTAAAACAATTTTTTTAGAGAATAATCTGGTGTCTTTCTTCTTACTCACAAGAACCCAATGGAGACCCTGGATTCCCAAACTCCCCCCGGCCCAGTAGCCTCTCCAGACTCAGCCACCTCCTTGGAAATGCCAGGAAAAGAATGCTTGTTGAGAGCACTCTGGGAAAAGGGCCTGATCTTGGGATTTCATCCCGTTGAGTCTGTGGGATTCAGAGAACAGCTCCTCAGGGACTGTGTGCTAAAGAAACAAACTCATAGATAACTCATATGGATATAAGGATATGGTTTATATGCAAGAGGAATAGGACATTAAGAAAGCATCCCAACCCAGTCCAGTTCAAAGTCATAAGTTCGATATTAGCCCACATATCTGATAGCAGTCTATAACATCTCCTTCCGACTCACGAAGTCACAGGCCAGTGGGTGCAGAGTCCTAGTGCTGCCAGGGGTGTCCCCATGGCTCCTCGCTTCCAGGGCTCAGGGTCCATCAATAGCATCCAGTGGTGGTAGAAGCAACTCCTGCGTTGGCAGGGATCTCCACGTGGCTTCTCCAGCTTCAGAGGTCTGGTTCCAGCAGACTAAGGCTGTGTGGCTTCTCTTCCAACTACTCCAGCTCCTCGGACGCTGCCATCTTGTCCATAATTCATCGTCTCTGAGACTAACTCCCAACAACTGGGGAAGATAGCGTCTCATCTTCACGAGGGAAATATCTCAAGATTTCTCAGAAGTCTCAGGAGAAAGCCATGCCCACATAGAGTCCTCATTGTCTACTCAATGGCTATCTCCAGATTAACAGGCTAGACTCCACCCCTACATCTCAATTATGAAATTAACATAAGCACGTGACTGTCGCAAACGTTGCAACTGGGCTGAAACCAAGGAAGAATGAGCGCTTTGTTTTTAAAATCTAAAGCACTTTCCCAGGTTTGGGGGAGGGGGGAGAGAGGGGGGATGGTGAGGCTTCCTCCTCCTATAAAGAGTTGTCCTCTCAGGACCCCCAGGGACATGTCTCCCCCATCCTGTAGGGTCAGTCAGAGTGGATGCAATGGCCTGACAGAGTCAACCAGCTCGAATATTTACCCCTCGGGAGAACTGGGTTTCAAGGAGAGAGCATGATGCCCTATCCCCACCCAACCCAAAACTCCCCCCTCCCAACTCAGGCTTTCTCCTGGGCTGACCTTTGGGAGACTGCTGAAGTGGGGATAAGGCCTGTTCCTGCTTCTCAGACCAAGTGCTGGGGAAATTGCCAATCCTGGGAAAGCCAGGCATCCCCAGGGCTTCAGTCTAGGCAGATGGGATCTGCCGGATCAATGAGAGCCCAGGCCAGTGTAGTTGCCCTTCCCGCTGAGACCATGCATGGGGGTGCATTCTCCCAGCCCTGCATCCCAGCGCCTTAGCAGGGTGAGCTCCCTGCAACTTTCTCGGGACCTCAGGTCCACTGAGCCCAGGCTTCGGCCAGTCCAATAAAAGGGAGGTTTCACTTCGTTAAGGAATGGAGCCCTGTGCTTGTCTGAGGCTCGGTGGTCCTGCAGTCCCAAAGTGAACATGGGCCGGGCAGCTGCGACTGAAACGTAAGGGACACGGAGGCCATGCCGAGGACGGAGCCAAGGCCGAGTCTTCCACGTGGGGCAGAGCAGCCGCAGGAAACCTTGCGCCGCCCTGCTCGGCCAGCAGGGCCTGCCACGAATCAGAAGCGAATATAGGATCGCCTCAGCCCTCAAGACAGGCTGGACTGCTTGCCTCTCTGGCCCCTGGTTCCCACCAGCATCTGCCTTGTTTGCTAAGGTCAGGGGTGTGGGGGGTGGGGGGAGCTGGGCGGAGTCCCTGGCTGGCACTCTGAACCGACTACTACCTCGCTGTGCCATCAGAGAAGACCTGGCGCTGTGGAGCCCAGGGAATCTCTGTGTGTCAGAATTGCATCAGTGGCAAACTTTGGGGGGTCATTTTGGTTTATCTTGGGGCAGAGGGAGGGGAAATGCTCCTGTTTACCACATCAGACCCCTGGGGAAGCAGCAAGTCATTAGGGGAAGGGATGTGGGAGAGATACTTGTAGCCTCCACACCTGACCTCACTGGTCTCTGCTTAGAGCAGGGGTTCTCCACCTTCCTCATGCCACGACTCTTTCATACCGTCCTCATGTGGTGGGACCCCCAGCCATAACATTATTTTTTTTTAAAAGAATTTTGCCATGACATTATTTTCGGAGTTACTTCATCGCTGTCGTTTTGCTACTGTTATGAATCGGGAGGCCCCTGTAGTTTCGATGCTAGTTTAGAACAATGCATCATAGCTGGCTGGGTGCTGAACCCCCACCAGTGCCCTGCAGGGGAACCGTGCTGGCCACCACCACACTCGTTCCTGCTGCTTGCCTCCTGTGACTGGTTTCCACATCCCCTGTGCTCCCAGGTGGCTTCCCCTGCCACTTAGGGTAGGAACCCTTAACTCAGAAAGCTCTTCCTGCTGGGCTGGAGTAACAGTGACAGTTCCGGGCAAGTGGCATATTGGGGTGCAAAAGGGCCTCCAAATAGAATTTAAGGAGAATCTATTATGTTTTAAGCAGGAAAAGACAAAACAAAGACACGTTGTCCACTTAGGGGGGCCATTAGCTCAACGGCATACTGGTGTTCAAGGGTTTTGCAGAGATTTGAAACTAAAAATGACACGGGAGGGCAAAGGAAACGGTCACAAACATGTGGTTGTAGGCAGATCAGGATATTGTAGTGACAGGTGGGGAGCAGATATGGGAAGAGGACCCCTGGACACGTACATTATGTCAGAACAGCTTACATGATTGGGTCAAGGCCTTCCAACCCACGCAGTCAAGCCGGGGCTATTGACCATGCGCATGACTCTATCACTCGCTTTCCGTGAAGGTCACACTCAGGTGAGTACCCAGGGACTATGTTGCATCTACCTGGGCCAGCCAGGGGGGTGACAGGATCCATTCTCCAAGGCCCTCTCCTGAGGGCACAGTGATTCATGGCTGTTCATGGTCAGAAAGGCTCCGATGGACACTGAGTCTATTTATTTAAATTAATAAATCATTTTACAGAAGCTCTTATGGCTTTTATAACAATCTATACATCAATTGTTTCAAACATATTTGCACATATATTGCCATCATCATTTTCAAAACATTTTCTTTCTGCTTGAGTCCTTGGTATCAATCCTTTGTTTTCTCTCCCTTCTCCACTCTGACCCTTGTGGATTCCTGATAAATTATTATTATTATTTTCAGATCTTACACCGTCCACTATTTCCTTTCACCCATATTTCTGTTGTTTGTCCCAATGGCGATTGGAGGGAGTGTTATAGGTCAATTCTTGTAGTCGGTTCCCTGTTTCTCTCCTTTCCCCCCACCTTCTCCATACCTTCATGGTATTACTCGTCCCATTACTGTTCCTGAGAGGTTCATCTATTCTGGATTCTGTGTGTTGAGAGATGTTATCTGTAGCAGTGTACATGCTCCAGTCTAGCCAGATTTGAAAGGTAGAACTGGGGCCATGATAGTGGGGGTGGGGTGGAGGGAAAGCATTGAAGATTAATGTTGTGTGTTCTGTTGGTGCTATGCTGCACCCTGGCTGTCTCCTTTCCTTGTGACCCTTCTTTGAAGGCATGTTCAATTGTCTACAGATGGGCTTTGGGTCTCCATCATCATTTGCATTGATAGATTTTTTTGCTTGTGGTCTTCTGATGCCTCCTGATACCCAGTCCCATTGACACCTTGTTATCACACAGACTCGTGTACTTCTTCCATGTGGGATTTGCTGCTACCCTGTTGGATAGCTACTGGCTTAACTTCAAACCTTTAAGAACCCAGATGCTATACATTTTAGCCAGGCACCATTAGCTTTCTTTACCACATTTCCTTATGCACCCGTACTGTTTCAGCAATTGTGATGGCAGGGTGAGCATCACAGAATGCTGGGTCATTAGAACAAAGTGTTCTTGTGTTGAGACCAATACACTTCTGTTACCTTAACACTTAACATTTAAATATATGTACATAGACTTATCTCCCTATTATTATATAGTAATATATTTACATATGTGCATGCCTATATTTATACCTCTGTAAATGTCTTTTGCCTCCTAGTTCTTTCCTCTGTTTCTTTTTACTTTCCTCCTGTCCCACGATCATGTTTAACCTTCATTCGATTCTCAATGCTTTCTCAGCTACACTGCACATAAGCAAACCCCATCAGGGGTTCTGTGCCCTCCTTGCCATCGGTTTTTTATCTCTTATTGTGCCCTTGTTGACTCTCCCCTCCCTTCCTTCCCCTTTTCCTCTCTCGTGTGTCCCTGGAGCCACCAGCCCAGTTGTTTTCCCTCAGGGGTGGGTATCTTGCCTTTCTAATGTGAATAGACGTGAGAAAAAAGGTGTGGGGGGAGGAGCTTATAAATAGTTCCAGGTCTGTCTCCTGGCCCTTCTGAATGTTTTCCAAGCTGACCTGGTGACAATGCCTGACCCTGCCCACTAGTTCTGGAGTCCCTTTTCGGGATTCCTCAGGTACTCCATTGCTTTGCTCCCCTTGCTGCTCTGTCTCCATGTTTCCCTACCACGCCCGGTCCCCCCTCTGTGTCTCCAGTGCTGTGTCCTGGAGCCCTGTGGGTCAGTGAGGGGCGTCACGGGCCCTGGATTTAGGTGGAGATCCGTAAACGGAGCTAAGACTCTCCCTGTAGGCCCTCACCTTTGGCAAACTCAGTGCTCAGGAATTGCCATTCTAATGCAGAGCAGAAACACTTGAGAGGATGGAGCATGGCTAGGCAGTGTTTCTTTCTGTTGGGCACAGGACCGGCACGATGGCACCTGCCAACAACAGGCGAAGAGGAAAAGACCAGTCTCAATAAAGCCACCTCTGGCTGTGAGTGCCATCCAACCCACAGAGACCCTCAAGGGAAAATGACAACTGCTCTAGGGGGTTTCTGAATGGGCCAGAACTGACGTCATGCCTGTGGATGCGGTGTGGATTTTGTATGAACTTGGATGGGAGCGACTGCCTTATGTGTCTCCCCCATGGCTGCTGTGGGCTCAAATGGTAGACTTTCTGTTAGCACTGCTCTCTCAGAGGACCACACCACCAGGGCTCCCTCCAGGATTCGCTGGAAAAGATCTTTCTAGTAGAATTGCTGGCTTTTAGATTAGCAGCCAAGCGCTTGAGCAGTGCACCACCAGCATAGCCAACCTGAGAACGCCGGGAGAGTGTGCTGTGGTGCGGTGCAGGCTGTGACTCTTGCCTGTCTCTGATGTGAGACCACTGAGAAACACCTGTGAGGTCTTCGTAGGCATGGAGCACACCCCATTCTTGGGGTACACTGCTTAGGGACAGTGTGTGGCCCTGAGCAGTGTTGAGTCATAAGGGAGCTTCTGGGAGCGGAGTTGAAAGAGAGAAACCCCAATAAGCACTTTTATAATAAAATAACCCAACAGCCGGAGTGTAAAACACTGCACGCAGCGCTCATCAAGAGAAGGCTGTTAGTGGTTTGGCCCAGCGGACCTGGTGACCTCACTGTCGGCTCCACTTGGCCAGCAGTTCATAATCTCGGCTCATTTTCCTGCAGCTGTGCTCATGCGCCTCATTTCTCCTCAGACCACGGCAAATTCCACCCGACACCGCAGAGAAGGTGACATCGTCCCCAGCTGGAGGGACTCTAACCTTGCGCGCCCCCAGCTCCAGAACGGTGACCCTGTCCAAGTCTGCCCTCCCGTGGATGTCTCTGTGCTTGGCCCACTGGCCACCATGGGCAGGGGTTTTTCTGGTCATCTGGTTGATTCCAAGTCACCGAGTTCCAAATCATCCAGGGAGTTCTGGTTGGCTAAGCGAGGTCGGCTCTCCAGGGGATGCGCTGATACGGTGACTGCAGCTGAGCGCCTCACCATAAAGACACAGGGCCCGGCAGGGCTTCCTTCTAACGAAGCTGAACAGACCAATGGCATCTCACAGCGTGAAGAATCTGGGCAGCTATCTTTTTCTACCTTCTCCCCAGATCTTGACAGAGTCGTAAATCTTTTCTCAGTATATTTACTTATAAACACCAGCTATTCCCTCAGCCTTGAAAGAAATCGTTTTATTGGGGGCTCTTACAGATGGAATGGCAACCCATAAATCAACTATAGCAAGCAAAGTTGTGTATATGTGCCATCATCATTTTCAAAACATTATCTTTCTATTTAAACCCTCTGATATCAGTTCTTCTTTTCCCCCTCTGTTCCCCATGAAACTTTAATAAATTACATTATAATTTCATATCTTATATCATCCGCTGTATCCCCTCACTCTCACTTCTGTTATTCATTCCACTCCAGAGAGAGCTATACATCCATATTGATATCAGTTGCCCCTTTTTTCTTCTACCACTCCCCCCCCCCCCACTTCCCCCTTACCCTCATGGTATCACTAGTCTGCTGTTGTTTCTGAGGGGCTTCTCTGTTCTGGATTCTATGTGGTGAAAGCACTTGTCTGTACCAATATGCATATTCCAGTGTAGCAGAGTTTGTAAGGTAGAACTGGGGTCATGATACGTGTGGGGAGGAAGCATTAAAAAGAACCAAAGGAAACTTGTGTGTTTCGGCAAGTGCTATATTGCACCCCGGATAAATCTTCCCTTCCACGTGACCCTTCTGTGAGGGGATATCTAATTGTCAACTGATGGGCTCTGGGCCTCCACTTTCCTTCACATTGATATAATTGTTTGTTTTTGATCTTCCAATACCTAATCTTGTTACCATCTCGTGATCACACAGGCTAGTTTGCTTCTTTCACGTGGGCTTTGTTGCTTCCCTGCTGGATGGTCGCTTGTTTAGCCTTAAGCCTTTAAGACGCCAGATGCTATCATCTTTTGAAAACCAGGCACCATCAGCTTTCTTCACTACATTTGCTTATGTACCCATTTTGTCTTCATATCAAGAGGGTGGGCATCACAGAATGCTGTGTTATTAGAACAAATTGTACTTGTGTTGATGAAAGACTTTAGAGCCCCAGTGTCCCTGTCATTGATTTCAGATCCCTGTTGTTCCCCTACCCTGAATTTGTTGACTCCTCTCATCCTCCAGCCCCACCCCTTCTTACTTGATGTCCCCATCAGAAGTCTATTTTCTGGCTTCCTCAGGAACTTTATGACTTTCCTCCCCTTTTTGCTCTGCTGTACTCCCTTCCTCATTCACCCTGTTATTGTGTGTGTGTGTGGGGGGGGGGGGGGAGGATGGGATGTGTGTGTATATGTGTGTGTGGGGTGACTAGGCACACTTCCTGCACTGTGTCTCCAGTGTTATCGCCTGTACTGTGATGTCTTGCACTGGGACGGACTGCAGTCCTCTCTGTGTATCGGTTGCTCTGAGTAGGAGTGTCTCCTCGATGTTTGGGACGGCGTGAGGTTCTCCATTTCTCTCTTAGTTTGTGCCCGTGGAGGCAGGAAAACTGGCTAACCTCCCTGGCTTGGATCTTCAGTGCTGTCCTCTATATCCTTCTAGGGAGAGGGTTCACATAACTCATCTCTCTCTCTTTTGAGGAGGGGTTCTGGGTATGAAGGGTGTGCCCTGCATTAATGGGCCGTCTTCTAGTCTGACACGAAACGATGGTTTTCCTTGGAATTTCATTTCATCTTCATCTCACCTCCTCGATCGCTTCTCTTTCCTTTGCTCTTCTCCGTGCTCTTTCCTGGGGTTACTGCCTTGCTTTGTGGGGCACTCAGAGACAAGGGGCTTCCAGAGAATGAAGACGTGTAGTAGAAGAGACACAAGGGTAGAGGAGAAGGGGGGATGACCCTGGGGAGGCATTTCCAGCAGAAAATGGGAGGTTATTTCCTTGGGATTGGCCAATGGGAGACTCGAACCAAAGCAACCAGGGCCCGTCACCTGACACCAACAAAGACAACCCCACTCCAACTCAAAACAGCCTGTGCTGGGGAGGGCAGGGTGAGACTGGAACTCCCTCCCATTATGGAAAGTGATATGGCGTGCCCTCTGACAACTGAGGCTAGAAATCCCCAACATCCAATGGTGGCGCTTTGGGGAATATAGCCACAAGGAGAAAGGTACATAATTTGAGCAGACACAGGCACCCCCATGTTCATCTCGGCACTGTTCACAATAGCAAGAAATTGGAAAGCACTCAAAAGCCTTTCACTAGAAAACTAGGCAAAGAAATGTGGGTAGTACACACAATTGGTGTGCCTAATAAAACAATGAGGAGACTATGAAGTACTTCATAACACAGTGGGGCTTGGATGGAAAACACGATGCTCAGTGCAATTAGTCAATCACAAAAGGACAACTATTGTATGAGACCACCACATAAAGGGTAACCACCTGGCCAAAGAGCTCGGTGGTGCCTCTGGGCGGAAGGCCAGGCTGGAAGATGATCCAGGGGCCTAGAAGGCTGACAGGCAGAGAACAAAAACTCAGACTCACAGCAAGCCCCTTCTGGTTTCCGAGATTGTAACTGTTCACAGAAGTCTAAAGCCAGTTTTCTCCTGCAGGGTTGCTGATGGTTTCCCACTGCCAGTCATGCAGATCAAAGCCCAAGCAGTCAGCACTGCACCACCTTGGCCAGGTGTAGAGTTGGGTGGCAGTGGGATACAAGACAGGAGTGGGAGGTGAGGAGAGGTTTTATTTGTTAAATGCAGAATTCATAGTCTGAAATGTAAATTCCCCACCTAGTTCACGTTAAAAGATTGATTAAAAACAAAAGAAAGAAAAAATACGGGGTACTCTTGCAGACAAGGTTATGTTTCTACTAACAAAAATACCCAATCATTCAAGAAATTGCATTTTGTTTCATTGAACAGAAGAGGGCACTATGAAACTAAGAAACTTGTAAAACCATCCCAATGCCACAAAAGTAATGGAAGCACACAATTAAATGCCTCAATGCCAGTGATTCTCAACCTTCCTAATGCTGTGAGCTTTTAATACAGTTCCTCATGTTGTGGTGACCCCCCCAACCATAAAATTATTTACATTGTTACTTCGTAGCTGTAATTTTGCTTCTGTTATGAATCATAATATAAATATATGATATCCAGGATGTATTTTCATTGTTACAAATTGAACATAATTAGATATAATGAAAGCATAGTGATCAATCACAAAACAATATGTAATTATTTATTGTGAAATATTTATGTGTTTTTTGATGGTCTTAGGCAGTCCCTGTGAGAGGGTCATTCGACTCCCAAAGGAGTCTCCACCCACAGGTTGAGAACCCCTGCTGTTCTGTACAGAGCTATGATAAGAAAGCCCTGAAATGAGAACAGGTGCCCCTCAACTGCTCACATTCCTCCACCCGGCCAGGTGCAGGCACGGGAAAGTGGACAGCAGCAGCTATGCAATGAATCTGAGAAGAGTTGCAGTATAACACTCCTAGGTAATGAAATAAATGCCTTTGGGAATCAAGAAAACCAAATCAACAATGAAAAACATAAATGATTTTTTAAAAGAAGCAAATATAGGAGAACTTAAATGAAGTTGAGAGGTTGAAGAAGAAGGAAATAACCTCAGATATGAAGCTAAATCATCAAGAGTCCCAGGGAACTCGAATGGAAATTTCACAAAGGGAGCATGCTGTGATTCCTTTTGGCCATAGTCTTCCCTTTGCAATGCAGTGTAAGCCCTAGACTCCACAGGACAAAAGGCTAAGCCAGGGAGAGCTTTGTTTACCTTCAGATGTTTTGCAGGTCTGTAACAACAGAACAATTTTGACAAAGGATTTTGCTCTGGATCCTGAATCTGCCTCGCTTCATGCTGGCCTCTGCTTCCTGGGATGTGAGCCTGCAGTCTGTCACCTGACCTATATACCAGCTCCTGCAGCTGTGTAAATCAAGGATTTCATCTGGGGTGAATGAAGATTGTTCTCCTGATATATGCCTGAATGTCTGGGTCTTGGCAGCTTACACAAGATTGGAAGTCGTTTCCTGGACAGTTTGTGAGTTCTGTGATGCAATGAATGACAACAAGGGGAAGGGTCATGTTTATATCAGAGATAATGGGATGGTTGAGCATTTTGGAAGAGGAGAACTTTTGCAGCATCTTTAACCTCTGCCTCATTGGGATCAGCTTTATAGGACTCTTTCTAAAAGAAATTAGTTTTGCAGGACACTTTAAAAATCAGAAAAAGAACCAATAAAATTTAAATGAGATAAAGAAATAAAAAGGGTCAGAAAGAAACTAATGACTGTGGAAGGCTGACAAAACAAGGGGATATAATTGGAGTCTGCAAGGTATAAATATAATACAATAGAACTAATATTTGAAAATTTTGGCTGAGCCCCGGTGGCGTAGTGGTTGTGCGCGGGACTGCGGCCCACTGGGACGGAGGTTCAATTCCAGTTCAACAGGAGCAAAGACTGGGCCTCCTATTCCCACCACCAGAGGGCAGTGATGCCCCAAAAAACAAAAAAAAAATTTTAATTGAAAAAACATCCCCAAATTATACATGCGATTTATACTAGGTATCTAGGAAAATTAATCTGGAATAATTAACTCCAAGACCTAATTTTACAAAATTATTACATTTCAAAGAACAAACAGCATACACAAAACCCCTCAGGAAATCCAAACCCAAATATAGCATGTTTTACAAGTTCTAACGAATCAGACTAGCATGAGATTTTGAAAAGTAACACATAAAGAGAGGATGCAATGGGTTGGGGGGGCGGGGCGGCGGTTTAAAACAAACCAAGAAAAATTTAAGGAAAGGAAGTGTGAACAAGAATTTCATATACAATCAGCCTGTCTTTAACGTATGAAGACCACAGAAACATTATTTTAAAGATAAATGGCACAAAGCTGATTGAACCTGTGAGCCTGTCCTGACAAACCTCCTCTAGGTTCAATTTAATGAAAAGATTATTAACAAAAGTTTCTCTTTTATAGCCACTACTCAGTACCTCTGCTGTCTCCTGTCCCTCTCGTGTTGTCTTCATAAGATGCCATAAAGATGGATATATGCAGGTTGTGGTCCTCTGAGTCTGGTTTCCTTCACTTACCACAATGTATGTAGTCTGCTGAGTCTATTTCCATTGTATGCCAGTTCTATAATTGACCTATCCATGTCTCTGACATGAC